>CABFOW010004026.1:19324-63048 GCA_902141385.1 Timema californicum | reverse complement strand
ATGCAACCATCTCGATATTTTTAATTTTCAATGTGGCCCAAAGTTTTTTCTAGCTTTTGTTAAGCTTTACTTCACTTCCTGTGTGTTATTAAAAATGGGATGAGGGGGGTTAGGAAATAAAAAAACAATAATTTTTTTTAAAGTTACATGAAGTTAAGCGTACTCACAATACCAATAGCAGCGCGATGTACCGGCGACAGTGAGAGATCGGCGCACTTGACTTCCCAAACTTGGCTAGCATCGAACCAGTGGTCTGGCTCATGGCTCGGGTCGTAGCGGTAGTACGGGCGTGGTTGGGGTATGACACGCTCTTTCAAGACCTGTGTGTGCTTTACTAGATCGTCATCTGTGAACCCTGTCCCAATCTGTAAAAAAAAACTATGTTTAAAGGTAGGGATGTGACTTTGAATCCTTAAGGATATTCAAGATTCATAGATTCGAGAAAATTTCCGATTAAAGACAGAAATCCTTAAAAAAGAAATCGTTCCATTTTTTCAATTGAAATTTGTTTTAGAGCTCTAATATTTATTAAATTTCCTTGAGGGTTTGAGGGTTCATGAATTTATTATTTTCTAAAATCCTCAAATCTCCTCGGGGGTTTGAGGGTTTTATGAATTTAATATTTCCTTGAATCTCCTTAAGGATTCAAGGATCCCATCTCTAATCAAGTGCTTTCTCATCTCCAGGATCAAGGGTTTATCAATATCATTGCCCTGATGACTGGAGAGCTCGTGGCTCACCTTGCAGATGCTCTGGTACTCTTCGCTGTCTTGGTCGTAGCAGGCCAGTAGGAAGCCTCCATACGTCCCTACCCTCTTGCCTCGACCCAGGTACGCTCCCAGAACCACCAAGTCCAACGTGTCTCCCACCCCTTCCAGATAGTCCTTCTTGAGCTTGAGCCAATTACGTGACCGCTTTGCAATCTCATAGGTTGCGTCTGCTTCCAGTGTCTTCACCATGAGACCCTCACAGTTCCCTGCAGCAGATAGAAACTTTGTGTCCGACAGATTGCTACACAAAAATAATAATATATTGACTCCTCCAGGAAGAAAGTGTGATTCAGTACAAAAGTGTGTTGGAAAAAAAATTAGTATATTTGATAGGAAGAACATATGTTTGATACGAAGAAAGGTACCTTTGACCGATTCCTCCAGAAAATCTTGGACTTCTTCCATGGTGGTTGTGTCAATGCTGATAGCAAACTGGAAATCTTCTTCCACTGGTACAAAGTGTTCCCTGAGTAGCCTTCTGCGGTCAGAAAGGGGTCTTCGCACCAGAGACTCACCATTAAGGTACATCAGGTCAAACATGTAGACACAGACCTGCACTTTGATGTCAGACTCGGTCACATCCTGACAAAATACAGCATTGTCTGATTTAGCTGGGGTTTTTTTTTACCACAACACATAGATATAATGACTGTCGAAAGTAACTTGTTCACATTTTTCACCCCCTAGGGTCACTTAATCTGGAACAATGTTGTGTACAGTCACCACTCTCTTGACAGATTTTGATGGCACAAATGTCATCTCCCAGCCAATTGGGAAAACTTATCTAGTTTCATTTACACGTGAATTTTAAATGGAAAGTTTGGGGTGTGGTTTAAATGGTCTAATAGGAATTTAGAAATAAATTACTGTATTGACCCAAAAATAAGCCACCCCCCAAAATAAGCTACACCCCAAAAATAAAATCACACAATAGGAAAATAGCCTTATTAGCCTGAGTATAAGATGGCCTCAAATATAAGACGACCTTCCTATTTTCCCCTTGGTTGAGTAAAAAAAATATATGGCCTCAAATGTAAGAAGGTCCCTACCCTATTTTCTCCATGGCTCAATAAGAATAAAAGAAAAATTGTGTTTACCTCATGTTGAAGCTCAAATTTTTCCTTTTACTGCATAAGCCTATTAAAGTTGTAATAATTAATTTATAGTAATTGAATGTTTTAGTTTACAAATAATAGGTGTAACTTATTACACAATACACACTAATTGTCAAGCACACTTGGGTCATATTTATGAATATTAATACATAGGGTGGATGTTATGCAGCACACATTAGGTCTCATCTAATCACTCTCATCAACTGAATCGTCATTATCACAAGTAGTGGAGCTTTCTCTTGTTCCCACTCAGAATCTTCCTCGGACTCATCTCCTCCTGGGGATTCACCAAGGAGATCATCCTCTGACCCATCCGTTGCATATTAAATGCAGCATTTCTTAAACCCTGGTATATTGGAATCTTGTGTGATCCGCTGATCGTCACCGCCCAATCCCCCGACCCAGGTTTCATTCTATTGGAACTCTGCAGGGAGGAGTACAATTACCTCATAAAGCGAAAAGAGGTTTTCCTTATTGAGTTATATCATTATATATTCGCATCCAATGTCCTTTTCCTGTGTTTGTTCTTTATGTTTATACCTTTTACATGTTCCTATCTATGTGTTCTATCTTTCTTTACCATTTTCTTTTTCCTCCCCTTTTGTTTTTTTGGTTTTCTCTTTTAGGAAGTTGCGTTGCGCATTTCACACTCCTCGCTGATGAGTTCCGATAGAATGAAACCTGGGTCGGGGGATTGGGCGGTGACGATCAATTTTCTTTAAGAGGCAACCATTACCTCCTTGTCCATTGGCAGCAGTGTAAAGTGTGAACTGTGTTCTTCTTTTCATTGTAAAGGCCATATTGTGTTTGTTTCCCTTTTATATGTTTCTATCCACCTTTCCTATACCTTCTTCCAAATATAATATAATGTCACAATAGATTAACAGTAGTGACAAAAAGATTGTGACAAAAAGTATTTAAAACATGTGAGAAAAGTAGTTGCAGCTATATAGGGTTGACTATGAGCATTTCATTCCATAAAACATTTTGGCTACAAGTTAGATTTTCATTATTAGTTTATTAAGGTCAGAAGTATCTTTAAATAACAATTTTGAAGTCGGGCAGTTGTTGTGATTATCAACTATTATAATAAAAATAATACATATATTGATTTAACTACATGCAGTCCTCAAAGATACACCTATTATTCAACATCTAAGGGTGGGATTATTGGCTGCAATAAGGTTTCAATAATTTAGTTAAATTATGTGTAGATTAAATTGGTTAATATTTACTCTCACCTTCCTCTTGCGGGTGCTAAGGACTTGGAAAGGAAGGATCTGTTTCTTGATTTTATCCCAAGCAACCGCCTCAGTATCCAGGATACAGGACTTTACCCCTGGACCAAGAGTCCTCGGAAGCTTGGAAACAATGTCGGGGTACTTGGAAGTGTTATTCTCCTGATTGCGACTGTACACAGCTATACTTGCCATCTTCCGACAGGTGGATCTGAAACACAGAGCTTGGAGGTGTTATTATCCTGATTGCGACTGTACACAGATATACTGCCCTCTTCCACTAGCAGGTAAAGGTGAGTGTATTGTTACCTGTGCTCGCTCCCCATCATACTTCCACTCGCAAGTGAAGGTGAGTCCTTCAAAACGCTGCAGAACCTCATGGACTCCCTTGCTAGGGTGAGCCAACATGGGTCTAAGAGGAATTCCTGGAGTGAGCTTACAATGGGCCGGTAGGGCCCTCACACCTTCCCTCAGGAGCACCGGGACTAGCAAGCTGTAGTTGGGACACTCACTGCAAAATATAAACACCAGCACTCATTACTAGGACCAGGAGTCAAAGCTCGCCAGTATGTGATTGTGATAAGATGTGAGGGGGTCAATACTCACCAATACGTGGTCTTGATGATAAGAGCCAGCTCATCCAGGCGAGTCTTGAAGGTTTCAGCAGGAACACCCTTGGCAGCGTTCAGCACACCCGGAGGGTACGATTGCTCAGGAGGCGTTGTCGCGCACGCAAGTGCTAGAGCCTAAACAAGAACCAGGTCACAAGTGTTGTGTGTTGCGTGTCTCAGCTCTGAGCCAGGGGTAGGACAAATAAATCACTTCACTTTCAGCCTGTGGCCTGGGTCAGTTTTTTATTAAAGTAAAATATTCTCCACTACTGGCTTGCTAGGCCTGTCGTAGCATCATATACCTTATAATCTAACTTAAGACTAGGACAGACACAACATCCATTCACCGGCCACTAATCCATCACTGTGAAAGGGTAAACCCACATTTCAGCAGTGATAAATTTTTTGGCCGTGTCGGGAATCGAACCTGGAACCCTTAGCTTAGTAGACAGACACGCTACCAACTGAGCTAAGGTGTCGGACATACCTTTATTTCCATTCTTAAATGTTGTATGTATGACAAATTAATATTCCTATGAAACAATCTGAGATCCAATATTAGAATTCATGAAGTGAGAGTAACTGGATTTATAAGATTAGAACCAAGTTATACAATCAATCACAGTATAATATAATTCTTAGCATATTTCATGTACTCATTTGAGTTTGCTTTCTACTCCCCTATTTGGTGCTAGTATATAAGAATCAGGTATGGCACTAATGAGTAAGAATCAGCTCTAGTGCCAGTATGTAAGAATCACGCTTGATAAAAGAATATTCACCTGAAGCACTGATTGTTCTGCAAGTCCAATCCGAAGTTTACCAGCCAGCGAGCGTATCAAGTAGCGCGCTTCTGAGTGCTGACATGCTACAAACATGGACTGAATCTTGTCCACCTTCTTACTCATTGACTGAAACAAGATATTCACTCTCACAACCTGGTGCCAGGATAGTCCTCACAGTCTTGTCATAACCAGCAACCAAAAGAAGGATCAGGAATATGTACCATACCGGTGGTTCTTACCAGAAACCACCGGAGGTATAAGAGATATATCCCTGCGGTTCTTACCGCCTTGCCCTCTAAGGTAGCGATCTCCAGCAACTTGTCGAATACAGCCCTCACAGTTAATCTGGCCGGCTGGAACATCATGCGTTGGTTGCCGCGAGATTGTTCCGCCACGATTCCTATATCCCCTGTGTCGGCAACATCTGACTTGACCTGTGCCACAGAGCGGCCTGTGCTCTGTGCTATGGTCCTTATCAGCGTCGTCTCTGCGATCCCCAGTTCGATGCCTGACAAACACAATATTCTAAGGGTGTCATCTACGAAATTAAATTTAAAACAGTTGAATAAGTTTGTATGTATCAGCAGAGGTGTGCTAAGTCTACCTTTTCAATTCAAAGTGAGCTTGAATCGAAATATCTAATGTTCTCGAATCCAAACAGAGGTTTGAATATAGTTTGATTGTATTGAGTTTGTAAAAAAACACTATTTTGTGCTTATTTTTAAAATTTGATGTACTAAAATCATTTGGAAAATGTTTCATCGTACAACCGTTTGTAATATTTCATTCTAAGCTGATAAATCAAGTTATTACCAAACCATGCAACTCAATTACTTTAGATTTGTTCATATGAATATTAATATGACGTGTGTACAACCCGAACGGTTAATAAGACTCAGTGCTAATAATAAACTTAATTCGTAATAAACATAACAGCTCATAATGGCAGTATTTGAACATAAATGAGTATTTTAGAAGTAAATATTTCTATTGGTGAAGTTTCCTAGTTGTTAAAATTAGATTAAAAAAAAAGTCAAAGTTTCTGTGTTTTTTCTAAGCCAAGTCAAAGCTTTGCACACCCTTAGTGAAAAGCAACTTCAAAAAAATTTATTTGGAATTTTCTTTGCGAATAAGGAGTTTACAACATAAGATTTTACTAATTTTAGAGCCAAGTACTCAATAATTATATTTCAAGTCTAGTTGCAAAAAGTGTTAAGCTAAATTAAAAAGATTCTTGCATAACTCAAAAAATGTGATTACTTTGGATTCGATTTTATTGCAAAAATTCTGAGTTTAATTAATTTGATTTAATTACAAAATGTTATTTCAAAGCAAATAGAGTACTTCAACTTTTTTTAAATTTAAAGTTAGTACAGTAGTATTAGTAATACTACTGTTAGTACAGCTATTTTAAATCTAATTTTTAATCCAAATTTGTGAAATGATATTTTTTTTTGCAAAAATAAAAGTTATTTCTTAAAATTATATTTGTATTTATTTTTAAATAAATTCAACTTTAAGATATTTATAGTACAAATATTGCTAAATATTACTCAACTCGAAAAAAAATAATCTTGTTATGATTCAGACACGACTCTTAACTTTTTTTTTTTAAATGCCTACCCGCAGACCCCTACCATAATACCAAGAGAGCAGTCTACATCACAATAATTTACCAGCATCCTGCGACTGTTTTACAAGCTAGTATTTTTTATGACCAGCTGTCATTTTTTTTAGTACTTATGACTTTGGCAACAGTGGAAACATAGGTAATGAAGGAGACAGATAAAAGCAGAATTCAATCCTTTGAAATTAAATATCTGAGATGTACTGTAGGAGTGACAAGAATGGATAAGAGGAGAAATGAAAGGGTGAGAGGAATAGTTAAGGAGCTAGTGCAGGAAAGGACAGAGAAGGCACGACAAAGGTGGTACGCATGTGAAGAGAATACGGGAGAGGTTACCAAAGAAGATGCTGAATGTGAAGTGGGGACGAAGGATTCTAAGAGAAAGATCAAGTGACAGGAGGTTGAAGGGCATGGAGAAGAGAGGGAAGAAAGGATCCGGTGGAGAGGCTTTTGTTCCAAACAGACCCAGACAGTGGCTGTAAAATAATAATGATGATGATGATGATAACTATTAGACTACAAAAAATGTATTATTTTCAAAACTCTAGTAAGTTTTACAACTGTTCCTAATAACTTCCCAATTAACCATTAATAGTTGTGATTAAAGAATTAAAATAAAGTCTGAGCAGATAAAAAAAAATGCAGATATTTAAAAACTGATGATAACAGGCACAGGCATGAAGCTGTACCTTCGTACGCAGGCGCCAACTTGTTCAGACACAGGTATATGCTAGCAAGCAAGTCGTCTGGGCTAAGAACTATCACCGAGCGGAAATAGTTGGACAGGATCTCAATCATTTTTAGGCGGGCGCTCACATTCTCTATCTTCTCGAGCGTTCGAGCCAACGCCGAATATGGGACTCTGGAACCATACACAGCATAACACGAGAGGTGGAAGCGATATCTAAGCAGTGGTTAATGTTTGTCTAAGGGATGCGGGTTTCACTTACTTGTCCCCGTGTCGCCAGGAGGCATCCTGTATGGGGTCGTAGGAGCCCTTGTCAGGATTATATTCAAGACATGGCTGTTTAACTTTACCCTGGCTCTTGTCGGTGGTACTCTCTGTGACAGCTTCCTTCCTGGGACTCTGGCGAGGGCCTGTTATATACATACAAACATGTTGGTTACTAAACAATATTATACACAAAGAAAAGAACAGTACCAAGTTGATGGTGCCAATAAATATTTGAAGGAGGAAAGAATATTTAAAGTGATCAACCTGAAGAAGTAGTTCAGTCAGTGTTCTACCTGCAACATACACACCTGGGGGTGAGGAAATTGCACTCTCAGAAACGTCTGCCTTGAACTTGGCGAGCTTCTTTCCGACTGAAGTTTCACAGTTTTTGGCAGGAACTCTGTGGACATACCAAAAGACTGATCACATATTCAATGTTTGGTAATAGTCAAAATAATCTTATCTATTTTAATTATCTTCATAGAACAATAATTTTAACTAAAATAAATTAACAAAACAAAATATAATAAGTGTACTATTGATAATCTTTAGGAAATCAGATACGGTAAATTATTTTTTTGTTCTAAGTTAATGATTTTTAAAACAATTAAATGTGCTAACAAGGCAAGAGAATAGTTCCTTCTTAATATAGTATTCTACTTATTTAGTTTGTTAGCTATATTTTGAGTTTAATTCACACAGAACTTTAAATTTCAAATGTAGTAAGATATATGCGCAGAATTGTAGTGAAGCTAGCTTTCTTTTATTTAGTGCTAGACTGTGCCAGATCCTATGGGGTCCTCTATAATGTTTTCTGGAGGACAGTATGAACAAGATTTCATTTATTTGAGGTAGGGACTAGGCCTGTTTAATGTGCACTTTCTGAAACTGATTGATTATATCAACACACTTTATAAACTAGGCCTAGCTTAAATTTAGAAGACACAACATCCAACCCCCCGCCGTTATCTCATCATTGTGAAAGTGGAAACCCACATTTTACCAATAAATTGTTTTTACCGCTCCAGGAATCGAACCAGGGACCCTTTGGTCAGTAGATAGATACACTATCCTATTGACTGAGCTAAGGTGTCAGACAACATTAAAAAGAGAGCTCCATGGATGCAGTTGAGAACATTCACATTGTTGAGAATAAAGCATGTATTTTTTTAATTGTATTAACAAGTCATAATAGATAGTGTGGTACTAATGAACTTTCGGGTTCCTAATGCCATAGATTAAGTAAACAGAGATGTTTATAAAAGATTTGGCTTTGTGGCTTCATGAAGCGTTGTCTTTCTCATATACTATTTCAAAGGCCCTGTTCAATGATAGTGTTGCCAACTCACTTATCCGTCTCCTCGTCACTGTCGCTCGCAATCCTCCTCCTCTTAGTAAGGACGCGAGTCTTAATGGGAGAGTCCTCCCCACATGAACCATCTCGAGCACTGGGTGAACACAGGGAAACATCATCGTGAAACAGCTTCACTATTTTACAGCCCAGTCTGCTGATACTTCTCAAACATAGTCTACTTGAGTAAAACCTTGGCAACATACCTGTCTTCGGTTAGGGAGCTTGTACCACCATTTGTAGTGTGGGAGATGTTGGATATTGCAGGCTTGGCACAGAAAAATGACCTAAGGATGGGAAATAAAGAGCTTCACTTATTATTTGTTGGTATGGTTAGCTAAATACTATTCAAGCAATCTTAAAATTAGACTTAATAATGTAATTAGGATAAAAAATTAAGCTATTACTCGTCTTACGTTATGCTTCTCTGTGACATATTCCCGCTATTTTAAAAATTCCTATTATATTTACCGCCGATTTATATCAATGTCTCTTCACATAGAGAACATTTAATGTAGATGTAATTCTGTCAGTCAAGTACAAGCGTAAGTTTAAAGATAGATAAGCTTTTGGTTTGTTTTATCGTCAAATGTTTATGATAATTATAAACACTGTGTTCATTTTAATAAAAATGTATTCAAGAGACTGTCTATAAATAAAAAATTATATATTATATTAAAAGTTGAAATGTAAACATACTCTAGCATATCAGTTATATTTTATCTTATATTATATCTTAGCCAGCAACAGTGGCCGTGCAATGTTTTAGAGCCGGGGGAAAGGGGCAAAAATTTCCAAATAAAAATTATAATATATTTTTTTAGAAACTATCCAATATAAAAAAACACCCTAAACAGAGAGATTATGTGAAGCATATTTATAGTACTAAGACCTATTTAAAAAAATTAGTACTCTAAATAAGATAAATCTATTTGTCAACACTTAGAACCATTTTTATTTAAAATAAACACTTGACTATGTTTTATTACAAATTATATTATTTCACATTACACATATTTATTCAACTAAGAGTCTGCATAATATATTAAAAAGCGTACAAAGGCCTTCATATATTGAAATGAAGTAATTATTTTTCATTTCAAAGTTACTTGTCATTCTAAACAAACTTTTAATTGCTACGCCAGTCTCCAATTAATACATCATATATTTGTTGGTGTGCCAAATACGCTCACACGATAAGTGTTACCCCTTGAGAACTAGTCACACAGAGTGTCGATGTCAAGTATTTTTATTCCAAAACGTGTTTCGGGTGAATAAAAGTATTATTATTTGAAAATAGTGAAGTATTATACCCCATTTGACTGAAGACACATTTACATTAAAGGATATACAATTCATTTTTAAAGCTAATACTGTGCAAATAAATATAAAATCTTTAATATATTAACATAGGTAGCGATCGACCATGTTGTTTACATTATGGTAAGACTACAATATATTTAAAATGGATTATTAGCTTATATAATGGTTTCAAAAACAATATTATATTTAAAGTTTGATAAATAAATGACAAAAGTTAGCTTAAAACTTAATTACATTCGTCTGAATGACAAACTTTGTGTAGTAGTGTTATATTCAAACTATCATTCAGCTTGTAGGGCTTGTAGGAAGTATTATCAGGTACCGTATATATTAGAATATATTGAAAGTTGGCTCTGAGCTTGTATAATATCGCTTTCATAAACTATCTTATATTTAATGTTCGATAACTAGAAGTCTTACGTTCAAACGATTATTTATGTTATAGGATTGTAGGAAGTATAAATATTTTGGCCTACATCGACTTATTTTCAAAAAACAAATCATAATTGTTGAACTAAGCTATGCTATTCAAAACTTTTACTGACAAATTTATTTCGTTATACTAATTATGCGTTGATATATCTCATATATTCATAAAAATTAGCAAACAATGGCGAAATATCACATTGTCTTGTATGTGTGTATTAGAGAAAGAGATACCCGAAGGTTTCCTTCTATCTTACACAACGGTGTGCAGATAACAGCTCGAAAATTTTAGCCACATATGTCCATCATGTCTGCTACATGTTTTAACATAATATATTTCGCTTTGTACTGAGTTAGACTGTTATATATTAGCTATTCTGCTGTTACACAGTATTATTGAGAATGCAGTGAACTGAAGTGTACAGAGAAAGAAAAGTTAGAAAAAGAAATACTAGAGTAAATTATTTATGAAAATCAGTATATATTTTAATATTTAATAAATCAGCCCAACACATTGATGACAGCTATGCCCAAACCTCCATGCTTTACATGTTTTAGTTGACCTCGGTGGTCTTGTGCTAAAGTGCTCGCCTCAGAACCCAATGTGGCAGTTAAAAGAACCCTGGAAGGTATGTGAAAATACCTTTCCCATTGGAATTGGTTGGTCCTTTCGCTCTCACTCAGAGATTTTGTGTGCTGATATAATCAGTATGTTCAGAATGTGCATGTTAAACACCTCAAATAAAAAATACTTGTTTTATATTTTGTTGTTTAATCCACTCCAAAATATTTTCTTTGTTAAATAAGCACCAGTGCAAAAGGATAAAAGAAACCCAAATGAGCTTAAAATGATAAAAATTAGGTTGTTCACAAAATATGTTTGTGTATGTATAGATAATAGCCAAGAAATTGATTTTAAAAAAATCAATGGAAATAAATATTTGCTAATTAATTATAGGACACATTTCAAAAATATAGGAAATATAGGGCACATGAATAAAACATAGGAGAGGTGGGAACCTGATTTTTTTTACTCCAGTTTGTACATATGAATTTGATTTTTTTTTCGAGTCTTTTTGTCATTTGAATTTAATTTGAACAAATTCACTTCATGAAGACCACTAGTTTGATTAGTTTACTTGCAAATTACATTTGTATAAATTTAACCATGGTTAGCAAATGAAAACACATATCTTAATTAAAGTAGCTTACAAATGTAGCCAGCTAAACAGGTGAGTCATTAAGGGGGCATGGGGCATTTTGGGCCCTAAAACACCCCCTTTATGAACCAAGAACCCAACAAATTTTAAAACCTTATTTACTATAGAAAAAAAATTGCATAATTTGCAGGGACATTTTCATGGGTGATGATAAGGGGGCAGCAATCCACCTCCATTTCTTCCCATAAAAAAGTTTTTCTACATGCGCTACTGACTTCAGAAGCCATCTATATTGTTCCAAACAGCTAGCCAACTTGCTACCATACGCCAACTCGGCTGGTGGCCAAGTTGCTATCATGCGCCAACCCTGCAGGTGGCCAAGTTGATATGTTCCAACTCGGCTAGCGGCCAAATTGCTATCATATGCCAACTTGGCTGGTGACCAAGATCCTATCATGTGCCAACTTGGCTGGTGACCAAGTTGCTATCATGTTCCAACTCGGTTAGCAGCCAAGCTGATATCATGTTCCAACTCATCTGGTGGCCAAGTTGCTATCATGTTCCAACTCGGTTAGCGGCCAAGTTGATATGTTCCAACTATGCTACTGGCCAAGATCCTATCATGTTTCAACTCCGTTAGCGGCCAAGTTGATATAATGTTCCAACTCGGCTAGCGGCCAAGTTGATATAATGTTCCAACTCGGCTAGCGGCCAAGTTGATATAATGTTCCAACTCTGCTAGCGGCCAAATTGCTATCATGTGCCAACTCGGCTGGTGACCAAGTTGCTATCATGTTCCAACTCGGTTAGCGGCCAAGTTGATATGTTCCAACTCGACTAGTGGCTAAGTTTCTATCATGTTCTAACTCGGCTAGCGGCCAAATTGCTATCATGTGCCAACTCGGCTGGTGACCAAGTTGCTATCATGTTCCAACTCTGTTAGCGGCCAAGTTGATATGTTCCAACTCGACTAGTGGCCAAGTTTCTATCATGTTCTGACTCGGCTAGTGACATTTTCCCTTCTAATCAAAAACTTACTTCAAAAAGATATTTTAATTTTTAACATTTTATTATATGAATTACTACGGTACATAATAGTAATATGTAATTATAATACCCATTTATAGCTTACAAAAATTACAACTTGATTAGCTCTAATTAGCCTAATTACTGTCGCCTCACATCGTTTCTCCAGTCCAAGTTGCCAGAATCAAGAGACATTAAATTCACCCAGTGAAAACCTTAGATCATTGATCAGTCACAAACCAATATTTACATTAAATAAAGCTTGGTAAATTGTCAACATTTAGTAATGAAAAACATAGTTTATCTTAATATAAACAAGTCTTCATCTCAAATTCAGTAGGCAAGTTTGGCTAATGCTGCGATCAATTAGGCTTTCACAAATTCTCAAAGTTACAATACATTTTGCCAATTAATTAATGTTAGTGTTTTGATCTAAAGACTGGTACAAACCTTTATAGCCACTAAATACCGTATTTATTCAGAACTTAAAAAGGGATACATTACCTCAAGTGGAAAGTTTGTATACAAATTAAATGTTGGTTTATTACATTAAGTAAAAATATTGATAAATAAGATGGTGTCGACGCAACAATCAGTCTCTGCCTGTTTCTCCATTTGTGGAGGAAGCCTACAATGCAACAAACTACAGGCTTGATTAATAGTGACCTTTGAAACAATATGTAAAAACCAATCATCGCAAAAAAATCATTATTTCAAAAGCAGGTTACAACAAAATCATTTAGTGAACACGATTTAAATCTATGCTATTTGTTGTTTATGAATTATAGATATTATTGATAACCTAGAAAGTTAAAAATACAACAATATGAACAAATTTAGTCAGGAAATTAAATTAGTAATTTTCCTGTATATCAACTCAATAAATAATAAAATATAGTTATGAAAAATTTGCAATTTATTGCTGTATGAAACTCGGCAGATGATCATGGGGCAGTAGCGTCTCGATTGTCCACAAACTGTCGGTGATAGAAAACACATCTAGCCAGCTTCATACACACATCAATTGGGGAGCGTGTAACGAACATACGGCACTTCAACGTCGTTTCCTTCAGAGTCGTTACAACACAACTCAAATACGAGCGCCTTGACATGACTCTCCAACTTCTTCTTGGACACTTTCTTGACAACTTCAGACATGGGCAGACTCATGCGTTCTAGGCACTTGGCTTTGGCCATAAAAAAGGAATATAACATGCATACACCTTGAGACAGCATTGTGATCTCCAGGTTGTGTTTGTCCTTGAAGTAATCCAGGAACTCGCGCAAAGTCAGCTCACCAGTAACCTCAAAGCGATCCCAAAGCGACCACTCCTTGTCATAATACTTGAGCTTCTGAGCAGCGATGGGCTCGGAGAAACCAAAGAACGGCAGCGCCAGGTTGACAAACCCGTTTTTGAACGGTTCAAGTGAGTCAAAACCTTGTGCGAGTTTGTAAAGCTCAAGACAAACTAGGCCGGCCACCACGGAGGTCGTGGTTGCAATGGCAGGGATGATCTTACCGGCTATTTGCTTGCTCTTGTGTCGATCTGCTGGGGGGATGCTGTAGTTGGTGGCCCGCAAGTTGGATGCCGCCACAATGAAGTCTATATGAAAGTTGTCAGCATCATCCTTCTCAAACTCTAGCGGAGTAATGTGAAGGTCTCCAAGTTGTTCACGAGATGGTAAATCACTCAAAAGTTGTTGCATACGATCGTGATCTAAATTACCACTCCCATTGGCCATCTGCACTTGGGAGTCTGTCTCGGCTATCTTTACACCAGATCTAGGGATGTACTCCGGTACTTTGACGTCATTCACCATCCTCTCAATATGGGCCCTGTCTCTGTTCTGGGGTATACCATACACCTGGGCCTTAAGATTGGCAGCGGCTACGATATAATCCAGATGTAAAGGCTCCTCTGAGCTGAAGATAAGAGGGGCCGGACATCGCTTAGGGCCTGACCAAAATGGCTGGTTACTAGAAGTCAATTGTTCCGGCGGGAAGTTGAACAACAGTTGACGGATCTGATCGTTGTACTGCTCCTGCCAATGACAACGTGCCCATGTCACACAATTCTCAAATGTCTTGGGACGATGATCCACAAGCGCCTGCTTCACCGACTCCAGGATTTCCAGTGGTTGGATGCCTGGAAGTTTGAGTGTACGCTCCACAAAGTTGGGTTCTTGGATATATTGAGCTGCAGTCTCTGCAGATTGCTTGAAAAGTCCTTCAAAGTTGTCACGTGCCCACTGAAGTGTGTGTTCAATCGCGTTTGGAAAGTTCTTCAAGGTGCAGATTGGTATACTTCTCTCAGGTGGGTCTTGTGATGAGCTGTACGACTCTGTCTTGAAGGGAACCACAACTTGTGTGTTTCCTTTAGTCCCCAGGGTGCCAGACTCTAGGAGTGGTTTGCGGTAATACACACAGCGCCGATCCATATAAATTCGCGCGTCCACGTTGTCTAGGGCATTTGCGATTCCATCCAATGCATGAAAGAAATTGTCATCATAAAAACGTTCAGTTTCAGGCCCCACACGGTTCTCATGTGCCTCAATGTTAATGTCCGGGTTCATCCGCCGAACTGCCTTAGCAGCAGTTTGAGACTTGGCCCTCTGCACGTCGTTTGGACGGAACAAGAACTGGCGGTTCAGATTAGACTTTTCAATGAGATCCATGTCTGTGACAATGACTTTGCCCCCATCAGCTGCGCCAATACCCATCATTGCAAAATTCTTAAGAAGTTCACAACCGATAGCCCCAGCACCCACCACAAATATCTTGAGTTCACCTAAACGCTTTTGAAAAGACTTTCCAAAAACTGCAACTTGGCCATCATATCTGTTTCCAGCTATTTTACATTCTTCCTGTGCAACTTCCGCAAATTTTGGAGGTAGACATTCCAAGGCATCAAAATACATCCATTGATAAATCGGGCTGAACTTTCCTGTGCAAGCTTTCATTACCTCCTGAGCTACTGTGCCTCCAATGAGAGAGTTCATGGGGGGAAGTTCTCCACTCGATATGTAAGCAAACATCTCAAGTAGTTCCGTGTTTAATTCAGTATCATTTCCTCCGTCCAAAGTAGAGTTTTTCGCCAGGGTTACAAACCTCTCGGCATCTTCCTTGTCCCAGGGTTTGGGAGGTTTCCCGTACTGAGCTATGTATTTGTGAAGAGATTTGTAAGCCAGATGGATCTGTGCAGGACGATCAAACTTGGCAAAGTCCGCTATGAGGAATTCTGGGTCTTTAATGGATTCTTTCAAGGGTTTAAATTGCACCACTTTGGGCACTTTGACCTGAGTAACAATCCCACCACGCACATATTCAGAGAAGTTAGAAGTGTCACCGATGCTAAATGTGTACGGTCCTAAAACACGAATCTTGATAGGGTCACAACCGTTTAATTCAGTCATTCCTTGGATTTCACAGAAAGTGACATAATCACCATCTTCCAGGCCATGTCGACTGTCATCCAAGCAGGCGACCACACCCTGAGTATCTTTAGACACATTGGCAATGAGGGCAGACACTGGGTTCTCACCATTTATGTCTACGATGGTGAAATGTTTACCAAAGTCACAAAATATTTGAGAAAATAAACCCCTAGTGTCCGCAATTATAAGTGCTATGTCATTGGCATGTGTTATTTCACCAATTCTTAATTGTTCATCAAGAGTGCTGGCTGTCAAGACAACAACTCTGAATTGTTTAATAAAATCTTCAGTCAACTGACCAGTGTATGATTTGGTTGGTACATACGTGTTAAGCTCCGACAATTGTTGGAAGGATGCTTCAGCACGATTCTTACCTATGTCAGCCTCTGTTAGGTAAAATTGAGATGACAGATCTGAAATCTTACATACAGCATTGTCATGCAGGGTCACAGACTTCACACCACATAAAATCACGTTTTTCGCAACCTCTACTCCAAGTCCTCCTAATCCTGAAATGAGAACATCTGATTTTGCCATACGACGCATAGCATCGTGACCCAGAACGTAAAGTTGCCTGGAATATAATCCTTCATCGATGTCTTGACTGCTGTGAGGTGCACCATTGTGCGCCATGTCTGAAATCGCCTGAGAAACGGATTTCGCTCCAGTTGTCTCTCCTGTAGCAAGTTTCCGCTTCTTGGCTGGAGGGTCAACGGAATTGTCCACCACTTCAGCACTAGACATCGGACACAAAGGCCGTCTTATCAGCCAACTGTTTCTCTAAATATAAAGAACGTTTCACTAAATAATTTTAACTTTAGTATGTAAGTAAATTGCACAACTCTTATAATAAAGAAAACAGTTGACGCATGAAACGAATATTACGAAAACGGACATCCGGTCTAAAATAGTTCACTAATTTTTTTAGATTGGTTCATGTACATATATGTACATAATAATAATAAGACGTTGTCATCTTCAAAGCATACATTTTTAATGAAGCTTATTTTCGAATTCTACGTCTCCATAAATGAGCATAATAAATCAAGTCAATAAAAAATTCAACTTTTAGTAAGTACATAAACGTGAGTATCAGAGTTCTCTGGCGAAGAATAGTCGAACTAGAAAAGAGTGTCAAATCATTAATCTTAATATGAATGGGTAGTTATTTTATTTAATTACAAGAAATATATAAAACAATAGAAAGACAAGATTAAATAAAAAAAATTAGTGAAAGAAAGCTACCTTCCGAGATCTAATTTGATTAAATGTAAAAGACTGTGTTCGGGTTTCTCGTTCGCGTCGCTGGAACGGCTGTTCCGAATGCGGTAACGAACTGTTTTCTTTCTTCGACACTCGGGCATATTTGGAACAGAATAAAACTCTTGCTTATGGCGCGAATTTTTATCTTTTAATAAATGTATTTTACTTTAGGAATACCTATATTTATAAGCCATATATCATTTTTTTTTATAAATTTCATTATTATAAATAATGTTACAAGAGTTTTTGAATTATATTAATAAATAATCTAAGCTCTATTCTTTCTTTTGAGCATAAACAAGAACATCTATATTTGGATATAAAATTAGATTAAATTAGTCTTTTAAAGTAAAAATAAAATTGCTCTCGGGGATCAAAGTGGGTGTTGCAATATGTCGTGCATGCGTGTACAATATTTTTAACAGGTGTTATATCCAGTCTCATTTGTCGAAACTTGTTCCATTTTCAAATTGATAAGAATGAGTCAAACGTAGACCTACATTCCCTTTGTATGTCCATATATGTTTCTTAGAAAAATATTTCCTCTTATTTTTTATCTATTATCACACATGCCTTACCAGTGAGACTGAATACAAGGCAGAGGAGCAGCCGAGTCTTTCAAAATAATGCTCGACTGATTTCAAAATCTTTGATGGGTGCCACTGTAACTTACAAATACACCTAACATGCAGTTAGGTGTGTTGGTAATTAATAAGCAGTAGTTTAAAATATCCACCTATTGGATCAAGACATGTTTATTTTATATTATTTATAAAGTTAAACTGTGGCACTAAGACAAATACTATTTGAAACAAATATTAATATGTGACATTCTTAGTTTGATTTCTGGGGCATTAGCCTCAATGATTAGTTTCAAAATAGTTTAATGAATGCTTCAAAAGTTTTAAGGTATATTTATTTATTTGGGGTGTTAAACTTGCACATTCTCAAAGACTGATTATATCAACAAACAATAATGTCTTTGAGTGAGAACGAAAGTACCTACCTACCAATTTTGGCAGGAAGAGTATTTTCACTTACCTTCCAGTGTTATTTTACATGCCACAATGGCCATGGTATCACTCAAGAAAAATTTGTTGACCCCGGCTAGGTTTGAACCCACAAACATCAGCTCCTGAGACGAGCACTCCAAGACCACCTGTTAAGGTTTAAATTCAACTTCAGTGATTGATGCATTATAAAATGTGCATTCCCACCAAACTCGATGCAAACTGACTGAAAGATTTATATGAGGTGGACTAAAGGTCAACCTATTCTATTATGGTTTAGCTACGACAAGACGGTCAGGCTGGCATAACTGAATGTGGATATTCTGGACATGTAGTTAGACACCGTTCAATCACATTAACATAGAGATAATTTATCAGCATACCTACTTCTGGACTCGACCAGCATAAAATAACAAATAATATAGCTAAGTAAAGACCCTTCTTTGTTTATATTTTGTCCTAACTTATTTATTTTGATAAAGTTATATCTTCTTTGTTATTATTTTTATTCCCCTTCTCCTTATTTTATATCAGCTTTAGTCGGCTATTACGGCGACATGTTTTGATGATGTTACACATGTCGCCGAAACATGTCGCCGTAATAGTCGACTAAAGCTGATACAAAATAAGAAGGGAATAAAAATAATATCAAAGAAGATATAACTTTATTATTTATTACTTAGCTCTGACAGATATTAGAAAGTGAAACATGCTCTTTTTTTTCACGGAGTTGTACTACCTGATCAATCTTTTCATTATTATTATTATTATTATTATTAGCACCGCGTCTTACTACCCGTTCGTGTTATACGCACTTACGCTAATGTGTAATGGTAGGGTGATTGTGAGATGAAATGGAGGACCTACAGTTTAACGTGGAATCCGAACCATGGTGGAGGCCTGTCATTCCCCACATTCACAAGTTGTCTTGTCAGAGGTGAAGGAAGGGTTTGGTAATCAGATAAATCTGTGCCGAGACCGAGGATTGAATGATGTGTATAAGAGAGGGGAAGAGGGCGTGGAGGCGGCGACTTTTTTGACTTCCGGTAAAAATTTTGATTTTAATAGTGGATGCTCATCTTCAGATTTAACACATTTCTATTAGTCTTCATTTGTCAATTTAGAACCATATATTTGTATTTAAGAGATGGATAGATATTTGATTAAAAAAACTACAAATGTACATAAAATGAAAGTATAAATGGTATATGCATTTATTTAAATAACAATAAATATGTCACATGTGTTTTAGTAGAGTGCAATTGTTCTGTTAAGTAAGGACACTTAAGAAACAATCTTCAAAACAATTTCAAACAAACAGGAATCTTAAAATTTGCATAAAAACCAATATCTAAAACAAACTAACAAATGATTGAAATATTTGTGCAAGTTTCTTAACAGTTTAACCAAGTATGCAAATATAGAAGAGTAGTTTTAGCCACAGAGGCACATTAGGTTAAGAACTGGTCCTTTCCCTTGCTTGATCCAGGACATTGCAAGAACCATAAGTTTTACTCTTCCAGGAGTTATTCATGTTTACATCTCCAGGGATGTCCTGAGGGAATAAGCAATTTACCCAGCTAAGCTCCTGTACAGAAATCTTCCTTATATAGCAGTTGTCAGAGCCTTTGTACCAAGTTGACTCTCTGCTGGTAGTTAGAACCTTTGTACCAAGTTGATTCCCTTATGGTAGTTAGAGCCTTTGTACCAAGTACACTCCTTGATGGTAGTTAAAGCATTTGTACAAAGTTGGCTTTCTGCTGGTAGTTAGAGCCTTTTACTAATTTGACTTTGTTGGTAATTAGTGCCTTCGTACCCAGTTGATTCTCTGATGGCAGTTAGCGCCTTTGTAACAAGTTGACTACCTGATGGTAATTAGAGCCTTTGTACCAAGTTGACTTTCTTCTGGTAGTTAGAGCCTTTGTACCAAGTTGAATCACTGATGGTAGTTAGAACCTTTGTACAAAATTGGCTCCCTGCTGGTAGTTAGAACCTTTGTACAAAGTTGGCTCCCCGCTGGTAGTTAGAACTTTTGCACCAAGTTAACTCCCTGCTGGTAGTCAGAGCCTTTCTACCAAGTTGACCCCCGCTGGTAGTTAGAACCTTTGTACAAAGTTGGCTCCCTGCTGGTTGTTAGAACCTTTGTACAAAGTTGGCTCCCTGCTGGTTGTTAGAGGTTGAAGTGAAGATCATGCCCTGTTGCGTCACATGCTGTTGTTGTTGTTGTTGCTGCTGGACCTGATGATGAAAATCTTGCTGTTGCTGCTGCTGTTGTTGTTGCGTATTCATCCCACTGGAGGAGCTGACAGGATGCGGAGGAGCCAGGCGAACTCTCTTAGCGTTTGGTCCGTGGTTGTGGCTCCCCTGGTCGCCCTGGTTTCCCTGAAACAATGCTCAGGATAATCGACTTGACAGATGTGTTGTGTGGTCAGTCAACAGTTCTAGTAGATCCGTGCCACTCTCGCGTTAGGACTGGATTGTGGGATTCAAATACTGGTCAGGTACAGTGAAAGCACTTTTTGCTAAATGGTTTCCCAATTTTCCTCCATGAAAATGATGGTACATTTCATTTGAAACACTATCTTACTCATCCTTATTAAATTCAAGTAGTGGGTGTGATACCTTAGCTCAGTCAGTAGGGTATCTTTCCACTGAGCTATGGGTACCGAGTTCGATTCCAGGAATGGCCAAAAGATTTATCATTGGGGAAATGTGGGTTTCCCCTTTCACAGTGATGAATTAATGGCCAGGGACTGGATGTTGTGTCTGTTATAGATTTAAGTTAGGAAGTCTTACGCTGATATATTTAGTCAGTTCAGAAAGAGCAATAACACCTTAAAAATTCAATTAGAGTAGTTGATTTAAGTGTATAGTCCAAATAGGTACAAGCATACCACGACTTACAACACTTTTCAATGGCCCTCACACCTCAAACTTGAGGCACTTGCTTCGCAGGTACAACAGCTTAGTGACATGACGACGCTACTGTTTCCATCAGTTTTCAGTGATTTGTTTGCTTACCCCTTTTTAAAAATCTAGAGCTTACAATGTTTATTTTAATTACAAATGTGTTATTTATTTTTTGGTTTCCTCTTTTAGGGAGTTGCGTTGCGTGTTTCACACTCCTCCCTGAAGAGTGCCAATAGAATGAAACCTAGGTCGGGTGAGTGGGTGGTGATGATCAATTTTCTTGAAGAAGCAAACATAACCTCTTTGTCCATTGGCAGCAGTGTAAAGTGTGAACTGTGTTCTTCTTTTCATTGTAAGGGCCATATTGTGTTAGTCCCTTTTAAATGTTTCTATCCACCTTTCCTGTACCTTCTTCTAAATATAATGCAAATGTGATATTTAAGACAGTTAAGTAACATACAAGGGGTGTCCAGAGAGTAAGGGTCAATTTCTCGTGGAAGCTGTGTTGCAGGCAAAGCCATGTCGACGTGTGCACAGTACGTGAGAATGTTTCATTGGGAAGCGACACTTTAGTTTTTAGAGTTCTGCGGTTTATGACGATTGTGTGAGTATTTAAAATTAAGAATAAAATCAATTATACCATCGCGTGTTAAGTCCATGAAGTGATAACATTTATTCGTGCAATGGAAATTCATCACCAGCTTTTGTCAACTTTATGAACCTGTTGTAATGAGTGAAGGTTAAGGTCAAACGCAGTGAATAATGCTCCCAAATAAACAGTTCTCATGGACACTCCGGAAGGAAGGTAAACTCACATTGGCAGCTTGGTTCTGACGAGCTTTACTGTCAGACTTATCCTCGTTGTCATCGTCAGTGAGAAACTCTCTCTTGGGATATGGGATCTGGCAGCCAGCAAACACACTGGAACCAGAACAACCCTTAGATTCAGGAACTGCACCGAATGCTTGGTTTGAAACTAGTGCTGTAACCAGACATCGGTTGAGGTGACCTAGTGCTACAGTCTCATGTGATATGGTCCTACAATTAGAGGTGTGAGAAGCTTCGAATAATTCAAAGTCGAATTGAATCTTGGTGTACTTTGTATTTAAATTCAAACCCAAGTTTGGTTTCGGCAGCTATTTGAAGTCTAGTGATTATAGTACACTTATATTTTATGTCAAATAAAAGTGAATTGAAACTACCTTGAGAAATAAAATCTATTTTAAAACAAGTATGCTTTGTTTTCTTGGTGGAACTGGGAAAATTTCAAGATGGCCATTGACATTAAACCTCTAACCGCCTTGATCAAAAACATTGATTGGTACCAACTGAGGACAAATTTATTCTTCTTGAAAGTTTAAATGAAAATAAATAATAAAAGGTTTTTTTTGTTTTTTCATTGTGTGTGATTAAACATTTTAGGCATTTCTTGAATATTGAAAATATTTTTTAAATATTTTATAATTCACACGCTAGCAGCAAACTTTAGTTGAGCGCATGTGCGAGCAACATAACATTCCTTATATTATTTTTAAAAAATGTATGCAAATAGTGAGAACTTATATACAAAAATTGCTGTTAATTTAGATAAAATCATAAATATTTGACTAGAATTAAAATTGAATAAAATCTAAAAAAAAAATTGTTATTTTATACTTATTATATGACGAATTAATTTATGAGTGAAATTATCATAAAGAACAAATTATTTTCAAGATTTGCTATGGCACATGTACTTTAAAAGTCAAAACCATATTTTTTTTAGTAATTCACATGGCAAGATTTAAATGGATTTATAAAATTAAAAGTTTCCTTGTTAATTTGTAAAATAGAAAAACTAAAATGTTATAACACTGGACTTCTTAACCTATAAACGCACCTGCCAGATTAACTTAAACTCATATTTTTCTATAAAGTTCTTGAATGTCCTTGAATGTCCGTAAACTCTCGTGTTTTGTTAATTCTATCTTGTGGTTGGTGATACACGATGCAGGGCAAATCCAATGATATTAAAACAAATGCACGTTTTTAAAAATATAATTTCTACTCAAAGTTAAATAGAATAATATTAGAGCTTTGATTCAGCTTCGAGAATATTTGCCATATTCGAATCGACTTTGCTTCGAACCAAATAACTGGACTTTGCACACCCCTACCTACAATCCCTTTGTAACACAGAGAAGTTTCTTTTCTTCTCCTGAATTCAATAGACTGCTACACACTACTTTAATGTTAAGTTATCCGCCAGTCTGAGGCTTAGTACACTGGGATAGCAGACAAACTAACTCTGGAGTGGGGAGGGGATCCTCCTGGAAGAACGCATCCTGCATGGCCGTTTCCGAAGTTATCCTCTTGTTGGGATCCATCAGAAGTAGTTTTTGAAGCTGAAATAAGAGATAAAATCAGTTGGATTGACATGATAAGGTGTCATCCAATAACAAGAGATACAATCAGTTGGATTGACATGATAAGGTGTCATCCAATAACAAGAGATACAATCAGTTGGATTGACATGATAAGGTGTCATACAATAACAAGAGATACAATCAGTTGGATTGACATGATAAGGTGTCATCCAATAACAAGAGATTCAATTGGTTGGATTGACATAATAAGGAGTCATCCAATAACCACGTATTGCTTTTTTTCTAAGGGTGGGACCCTTAAATCCTTAAGAATATTCGAGGAATCGAGGAAATTTTGAATTTGATGATCAAAGCCTTAAAAAAAATTTAATTTTTCAATTTAAATTTGTTTTAAGACTATAATACTGCTTATTGGTGGTTCATAACCAATTATAACTATAGGATGAATTTAACAACTAGACCCCAAACTGGTAATTTAACACTCAACTAAATGTATGAATGTTATAATGAGTGAATTATAAGTAAGAATGTTGACATTTAGTTAATATATGTATTTTCTATTATTTTATTGTATTTACATTTTCTCTTATGTCCATAATTTGATACAAGAGAGAACGTATAGTAGCAATTCAGATTCGTAAAATAGTGTTTTCGACAAACTCTACATTTTTCTTTCCTTTTTTGATCTTCCTTCTCATTTAACACTAAGTACAAGTTTATATTTAACGTGATTCCACCCCCCTTTCCCCCCGTCCAATGTGTGTTATGTAACTTCTCACATCAAGAGTGAATGTCACTATTTCATAAGGGAGCCTATGCGACACCAAAATAGGGACTCAGATTTAAAACACTACTCAGAATCAGATGTTATCTATAAGTTTGTTTACTAACGGTGAAAACATACACAATAACATTAATTTTTTAACATTAGAATTTGAGAAAAGGATTTGTTTTAGGTAACACTGTGCTGTACTCCCCCCTCCAACCCTGTAGCACCGCGAGACATTAGAGCCCNCCCCATATAACACCATGCAGACATTTAGAGCTCCACACCCCCTCTTAACTGTACCTTCATATGCATGGAGGAAAAGTGTAAAATCACATGACTGGGACTAAAACCTCGACCCCCCCGCCATCATTGGTCGAGTCCATTGCAAGAGTGAGGCCTTAGATCAGGGGTCGCCAAATGCGTCGAGTATTGGGGCTACTTTAAAGATGTCAAATTGTTTCACAAGCCACCCAGATTTAAAATTTGCCTTATAGTGTTTTGGTTACTATTGTAACCTGTAACGAAAGAGGCTTCTGCCATCAAACATTTGTTCAGTCAGGAGAGCTCTGTGTTGCTTGTTTCGTAACTGTAATGGAAGTCATGTTTGAATGTTTGTACATTTTGTAAGAATATTAACTTTTTAATGCTAGAAAATACAAGGTTTATTCATTTTCTAAACAAAATTATAGTCAATAATTTTTTTTAACTTGGTGCAAAACCTACAGAGAAGAATGGCATTCACTTATGTCCATAATTTTTTTTCTAGTATTATTTCTCGGGAGTGTCACCATTAGCGACCGTTTGGCGAACCCTGCCTTAGACCATTTGACCACCAAAAAAGACTAGTCCCCGTGTTAACCAGCGCTCTATGCCATCTACTGTGTTTGGCGAACCCTGCCTTAGACCATTTGACCACCAAAAAAGACTAGTCCCCGTGTTAACCAGTGCTCTATGCCATCTACCGCTGATAGAGGTCTGCGGTAACCCAGCATCACTCCTAGGTCACCCTACTTGTTCCCCATACCACTTCACCTTGACAATACAAGTCACAGCCATGGCCCATTTCACCAGGAAGAGCCTGCACAGTTGACTGAACATATCCAACACTACAAACACATAAGTACCGTCGTCCTTATAGCATGGTAAGGGACCGAACAAATCCATATTCAAAATACTATTTGCACACCCCAAACTGTATGATCACACACACACAGACGGTAGGGCCGTGCTCATTTGATGGGTTGTTCCAGAGCATCTGTAAGCATAACATGGTCATTTTTTAGCCATGTGTTTGCATTTTAAGTCAAGTTTGTAATCAAAGTATCAGTGACTTACCAAGTGGAAAGCTTTGCTGTCTGGTTTGATTTTATGTCGGTCCATATATTTTATTAACGAACAATTGGAGTAGCTGCAATAAACAATATATTAAAATATCACTCTTAAATAATAAACTAAAACATACATTCAAAATCTTATTAAAATGTTGACACAGTTAAAAATATTCTGGCTTTGATTTTAAGCCGTGTCAAATTAGGTTCCTCAATAATAAGACACTTAATTTTCTATGAAAAAATTAATCAAAAGATCTAGTTTTGATATTGGTGACCTGGCGGTCTAGGGGTAAGGTGTCAAGACTTCTATGCTGGTGGCCGGGGTTCAATCCTCGGTCCCGGTACAGATTTATCTGATTACCAAACCCTTCCTTCACCTCTGACAAGACATCTTGTGAATGTGGGGAATGCCAGGCCTCCACCATGGTTCGGATTCCACGTTAAACTGTAGGTCCTTCATTTCATCTCACAATCACCCTACCATTACACATTAGCGTAAGTCCGTGTAACCCGAACGGGTATTAAGACGCGGTGCTAATAATAATAATAATAGTTTTGATATTTTAATCTAAAAACAATATTTATATGAATGAAATGTTTGGTAATAAAACAATGAGGTTTCTTTATCAAGCTGTGGGTGTTGATTTGATTAACAAAGGCACCTTCACAACGAGTTCTCACTTGGCTCTCTTGAAGTCCTTGAGGAGTGTGGGATGTTCCGGCATCTTCTTGATGTCCTCCCATTCCTTCTCGAGAGGGAAGCCCATCACATTGAATATCCTGTCCAGCTGGTCGTGATGGTACGGATTGCTGGTTTTGATGTCCTCTTGACGACAGTGGAAGATTGGTTCAGAGGTCAGCAGCTCAGCAAATATACAACCTATAGCCCAGATATCTGAAACAGTCGCAAGATGATAGTAGGATCATACTAGGATAATATAGATGGAAGGTGAGGGATTGACCTCCACCATTAGGAAAACTTAATCTATTCCTAAAATCTTCTAACGCTGCATTTAAAGATGATTTCGCAAAAACGGCAGCATCATTTGTGCCTACGTTAAAATAGCGAAAGCAATATTTAACGTCAACAGATGCAAATAAAATTACGCTATATGTGCCTTTGTAATCAAAATACTCTGAGCCACTATGAGGGACATTTCGTATAATAATATGTTTTCCGTCCCACGACAGTTAGGAAAATTCCATCGAAAGTAATATTCCTTTTGAATTATCTTCCACTCTTCTTTAGTTTCAGGCACCTGCACCTATATGAGCCATTTCTACAAGTGTGGAGACCACAGACCTTGGCATGGACTGCAAACAGTTCTATTTATATAGTGACATTATAATAAAAGTGCCTATTATTGATTATCTATAGCCTTGGTGTTGTGCCTGGTGCCTATTATTCATTACCTATAGCCTTGGTGTAGTGCCTGGTGCCTATTATTCATTACCTATAGCCTTGGTGTAGTGCCTGGTGTCTATTATTCATTACCTATAGCCTTGGTGTGGTGCCTGGTGCCTATTATTCATTACCTATAGCCTTGGTGTAGTGCCTGGTGCCTATTATTCATTGCCTTAGTGTAGTGCCTGGTGCCTATTATTCATTACCTATAGCCTTGGTGTAGTGCCTGGCACCTAATAAAAGTTCTGGAGCTCGGTACCAAAAGGTGACGACAACCGGATCTAGATCTGCCAACGGTTTCAAGGGTTGGTTGAAGAGCCGAGCAAAGCCCATGTCAGCTATTTTGACCCTGCCCCTCTCGGGGCCCTCCCCCATCACCAAGATGTTGGCAGGTTTCTGAAGCAGACAATTGTGACAACTCGATTAACAACATACACACCCACTTCAATGGCTGCATGGTCTAAAGCACTACTCTCGCAACAGACTAAACTGCTGATGACAGGGAGATTGAGGTTCGAATCTTGATCTGCTGATGACAGGGAGATCGAGGTTCGAATCTTGATCTGCTGATGACAGGGAGACCAAGGTTCAAATCTTGATCTGTTGATAACAGGGAGATCGAGGTTTGAATCTTGATCTGCTGATGACAGGGAGATCGAGGTTTGAATCTTGATCTGCTGATGACAGGGAGATCGAGGTTCGAATCTTGATCTGCTGATAACAGGGAGATCGAGGTTCAAATCTTGATCTGTTGATAACAGGGAGATCGAGGTTTGAATCTCGATAAAATGTGTACTGAGGGTAGTTTTTCTAAAAAGTTAGCCACTCTCCCTCCCCACAAATATGAGTACACTTCCTCTAAATGCAACCTTCTTAATCCCTAGCACATTAACATAATTAGTGCATAGGTGTAAAACCTGAACAAGAAGTAAGATAAGGTGCTAAGAAAATTCCCAAGGTTATCTATACCCTAATTTTGGTTGGAAGAACGTTGGAGAAAGTTCAAATATATTTCTTTACAGTCCACCATCATAACATTTTACTACAGTTAATTCCCAATTATCCGCTGTAATGGAAGGGATGAGTGCTGCAAATAACTCAAAACCGCGGATAAATTAAAATATTTAGTAAAACAATTGATTATAGCACATTCAATTCAAACTAGTACTCTCACCTCTCGTGATTGTTTTTATGAATTCCCTCAGATAATTAAACACATTTTAAATCAATGTACAGTCTTGATTCAATGGATAGTGCTCTCAGATCAGTTAGCCTTTGTTGACCCATTAATGAGCTTAAGCAGTTCTTTTTATTGCCAAGCACACAAAAAAACAAACAATCTGATTGAGCAAAAAGAAACTGGGAGTGTGTAGAATGTACCCAAAGCAACGCATACATTCAGAAATAAATTTGCTTTGCAATATTGAGTTGTTATTTTGTTGAGCAGTTTTAGGGCCTGCAAAGTAGATTTAGAAATGTTTGCATTGTGTATTACTTTAAGATACTTGAATTATTCCATTAAGTCTGTGCTGATGTCACTGTTGTATTCTTGGATAAATTGATTGCTGGCCTCCTTAATTTCACTCTTCGCCGGTCACAGATAGTTCCAAAGAAAAGAAAAACTATTGTTAAGAACTTTCAATGATTAAAACCTAAAAAAAAGTCTCAAAGCAGAGCCCGGCCCATGTAAAACTATAGTACAACACTGACCAAGTCTCTGTGCAGCACCCAGTTGGAATGCAAGTAGTGTATTCCATCCAAGATCTGGAACAGAAGCGACTTGACCATCCCTTTAGGAACCATGACCGGTTTCTTGTTGGCCTTGGCTGCTCGGTGGAATTTAATGATGTGCTGTGAACAAGCGCCACAAACACTCGAATAACAATCAAGAAAACAACTGGGTACCAACTACCAAGTATAATAAACATTTAGAGAATAGTCACAATGCAATTGTTATAATCATTTGTTCAGTTAATTGATTTAGGTTTGGGATACTTACATTTTCAATTAATGATCAGGCTACATTAGCCTTGAGTTAGTGATTGTGACAGAGAGGGAGTTGGAGCCAGTGTTGTGATAGAGGCCATTGTTGTGACAGAGAAGGAGTTGGAGCCAGTGATTGTGACAGAGGGGAAGTTGGAGCCATTGTTGTGACAGAGAGGGAGTTGGAGCCATTGTTGTGACACAGAGGGAGTTGGAGCCAGTGTTGTGAGAGCGGGAGTTGAAACCATTGTTATGATAGAGAGGGAGTTGGAGCCATTGTTGTGAGAGCGGGAGTTGAAACCAGTGTTGTGACAGAGGAGTTGAAGCCAGTGTTGTGATAGAGGCTATTGTTGTGACAGAGAGGGAGTTGGAGCCAGTGATTGTGACAGAGAGGGAGTTGGAGCCAGTGATTATGACAGAGAGGGAGTTGGAGCTATTGTTATGACAGAGAGGGAGTTGAAGCCAGTTATTGTGAAAGAGAGGGAGTTGGAGCCATTGTTGTGACAGAGAGGAAGTTGAAGCCAGTTATTGTTGAAAGAGAGGGAGTTGGAGCCAGTTATTGTGAAAGAGAGGGAGTTGGAGTCAGTGATTATGACAGAGAGGGAGTTGGAGCTAATGCTGTGACAGAGATGGAGTTGAAGCCAGTTATTGTGAAAGAGAGGGAGTTGGACATACCCACAAGTCATGCTCTGCAAAGTCAAACAACAACCACACCTTCCTGTCGTTGTGCGACAAGAATACCCGGATCAAGTTGATGACGTTGTTGTGCTTCAACTCTCGCAGCAACTGCAACAAAAACTAAATAATGGAATAAGAGCACCCCCGACAAATCATTCAGGCTAAACTTCCCCCAGAAATATCCTAAATAGTGGTTCCTGATTGTTCAGTAATATTTGTCAAACTGTATTTGTATAGAGTATGCTAGTTCCAAACTGTGACATTACTCTTCTTACCACTAGCCCAGGTCCATGACAGGTAATATTTGTACGCTATGTCTCCTCTTACCGCTATCTCCCTGCACGCCGACATGGAAAGGCCAGTTCCTTCGATCTGTTTCAAGGCATAGTCTTTTGTGTCCGACCTGAAATGATATTTGCATTAGATTTTCAAACTGTAATGAGAGGCCTCTTGGGCAGTAAATATATAATGATCTTATGTCTTGTTGTTGGGGTAGCTGCATTGCCACAACTGACCACAAGAGTTCAAATTGATCTTAACAAAATTAAATGATGATTTTCAAAATAAAGTTGTTTTTTTATCTGTGCATCTTAGTAACTACCTATTCTGGTTACACTCATATATACTAATTACACTAATGTGTTAGGGATGAAGAGGTTTAATTTAGAGAATGTATACCCGTACTTGTGTGGAGGAATAAACACCCACATTACACTCAACCGAGATTCCAACCCTGATCTTCCCGCCATATGCAGTCCTGTCTATTGTAACTATGGTTAAACTGACGTCTTAGGCCATGAGGCCACCTAAGCAAGTCCTAAATATTGTTTTTTAGCACTGTCTTAATACCCATTTAGGTTATACACTTACAATTACTTTATGGGCAAGATATAAGGAAGGTTGAATTAATTTAGAGAAAGTGTACCCACATTTGTGTGGAGAGAGAGAGAGAGAGTGAAAAACCATAGAGGAAAACCACACACAGATCACCTGACCGAGCTCGAACCACGAGATCTCCCCATCATCGACAGTCCAACCTATAGCAAGAGTAGGATCTTGAACATGGGGGCCACCCAACGACCAGTCTAAATACTGTTCACAGTTCATCTGTCTTAAAGCAATCAACAGCTAACATTATGGATCTTAATTTGACTCGTCTAGTTTTAGTGATACTCGTGATTAAAAAACTATCTTCTGCTCTTTAATGCAAGGAAATGGCCTCACATGGCATTAGAAAACCTTATCATGTCAACAAAAGCTCATTAAGGCAGGTAAATGCCAGACTTGGAACAAGAAAACCTTGCAATGTTAACAACAGTTAAAAAGTAAATTGATTGTTTGGCGTAGGCCTACTGTATACTTCTATTATTATTATTATTATTATTATTATTATTATTATTATTATTAGCACCGCGTCTTACTACCCGTTCGGGTTATACGCACTTACGCTAATGTGTAATGGTAGGGCGATTGTGATATGAAATGGAGGACCTACAGTTTAACGTGGAATCCGAACCACGGTGGAGGCCTGGCATTCCCCACATTCAGAAGATGTCTTGTCAGCGGTGAAGGAAGGGTTTGGTAATCAGATAAATCTGTGCCGGGACCGATGATTGAACCCCGGCCGCCAGCACAGAAGTCTAACACCTTACCCCTAGACCGCCAGTTCACCTACGATGTATTCTTCGATTTCAAACTTTTCCCTTACACCAGTTTGTTTTTTTATTCTTTATAAATACGAATTAAGCAAAAGGTATTATTGTGATGTTTAATATAGTTTATTAAACGTTAAAATAGTTTAAACACAACACACACAAAACTAACCCATCTTTTCGTCTAGCTTTGTAAACATGACCATAAGTTCCTCTTCCGACCTTACAACCTTCAAATTCGAACAAATCTTCTACTTTAGCCCGCTCTGAGGCGGTCTTAAGTTTAAATTCGTAGTCCATCATCAAGGAAAAATAATTAAGTAAAGATACTAGATGAATTTTCCCCCCTAAACACTTAATGACGTTCATACAATCACAACAAATTAATGTTATGATAACAAGAATAATCAGAGATTAGTTAAACCAAATATTTCATGAAATCGGTATCAATGTCAGACAACATAGGCGAACGTACAAAGAAACACAGTGCAATGAGATCAAAACTAGGGTTTGTCGATTTGACTCTAGCAGACGACAAGATCAAACGACAAATTTTGTCAGTTTCAAATGGTGTGTTCATGACCCTTTCTGATTAAAATATCTCAATTACAGATTGTTTTGTGGACAAATAATTTGAAAAAAAAAAAAAACGGGATTAGTGGAAAGTGGAATAAATATATTTTCTATCAGTCAATGTAAGAATTTCATAAATGGTATTGACGGTTAAAATTATTATATGTAAATGAATTCTTATCCTAAATAGTTGCACTAGAGATGAATTTTCCACATAATTTCACAATATTATTGCGGGATGATTTCCTGTATGTGACACTAATTAAACCGACTCATTGTATAAAATCATTGATTACAGGTTTTTTTAAAGGATTCTAATGGAAATCTTAAGAGTCAAAACAATGAAAGTATTTGTTAATTTTACATACATAATCACACCATTCCCTTAAAGAGTAGGCAAGAAACTGAATATAGCTCAAAAAACAACTTCGTACTTACTTCCTTTACTTCAACAGCATCCATACACCGAATCATATATGCTCTTTTATTCTTAAAACTCTTAATGTTTCTCTTTTTCCCCATATTCATCTGCAATATTTAGCCACGTATTACACGGCCTACCCTTTCCTTTTGATCCATACACTTTACTTTCATTAATTTGTTTCGTCACTCGATTCATACTCATCCTTTCAATATACCCAAACCACCGTAAGACAATTCTACGTTGACCTATGGGATTCCCTTTCAAACCACACTCCTTCAGTACCCATGCTTTCCATATGAGTTTTTCCACATGCATTTCTTAGAGATCTCATTCCAACTGCATTCACCATTCTCTTGTGTTTTTCCTGATAAACTCACACTTCACATCCATAAAATCCGCCTCAGTGGCGTAGTTAGCTAACGCGCTTGTCGTGTTGAGCTCTACTGCTGAGGACGGGGAGATTATGGTTCGAATCTCGGTCGGGTGAACTGGGGGGGGGTTCCTAAATGGTTTTCCACTCTCCCTCCAATCAAATGCGGGTTCCCTTCCTCTAATTCAACCTGCCCAATTCCTAATCCATTAGAGTAATTAGTACTTAAAGCGTATGACCCGAACGGGTAGTAAGACGCGATGCTAAATATTATTATTAACATCCATAAAACAACGTTGGCGTTAGCACACTTTTATATACTGCCATCTGTCCCTCTTTTGATACTACCTCATTCTTTGCAATAGTCCACATACATCCAACTACTCGTCGGGATGCAGTCACCCGTCTGTCGATTTCCCCATCTATCCTTCCATTTTACAAAACATTCTGCCCAGTTGTTAATTTTAAATAATTGTTAATACAAAATAGCCATATTTGTTATTAGTTGTGTTCAAATGCAGTCATATTTTCTTGTTTCTGCATTTAATATAAAAAGTATGTAAATATAACTTTAATTTTAAAATAATTCCTTAACTACATTTAAATTTGAATGGACCGCTATTCAGCTTGTTTCATCTTTAGTACCTATCATATCTACAACTAGTGCTAATATTTGTATCAAGATTTGGCTAGTAAGAAAAATTATTTTTTTGCTGGCAAGCCTATTTAGCACTATTCCCTCCAAACACTGTAAAATTGTTTAAAATCATTTGACAATTATCTCTATGCTTGCGATTAAAGGGGCACATTAAATCTTAAAGTAATCGCTTAAGTTTTGAAGATGACAGAAAATAGTTCTTTTAAACTAATCTCAGAGTGGAAGCACACATTGCCAGCGCTCAAACTATTCCAAAAATCTTTGGGGTGTGAGAAATGGTAAGTGAAATATCAAATGATTGTAGCTGTTGCTCTTTTGACAAACTTAATCTAATACGCTGTCTAAGCTAGGTGTTGAATACAATCTAATCTAAAGTACTGTTCCAAGTATATACACAAACCTCATTTGAAAAAAAGTTTATTTGGCTACTGTAAAGCTCAACAGCACAGATTATACTAAGACATTTCCTTTATCCGAATAGTCTACTTATGCGGCGTCGCCTTGACTCGTAACCTTGATAGCTGCATTGGCAATCCCGTGACCAAGTGTAGATTTGTCCGAATAGTCGCGAAGGACTTGGTCTTGGTGACCATGGATACAAGGGCTACCAGCTGTCCGCTGTTCTCGCGGTGTTTGACTGGCAATTGTTTTAGTAATATCGTTTCGTCTTCTAGAGCACCGACTTACATTTTCCGCCATTTTAAATAAGGTTGGGATGTTCGAATAGTTTGATGTAGTCTTCGACTCTTCACTATGAACAGTGCGAGAAGTGTAAAATCATCAAGACTGCATCAAGTTTAAAACTCAAGGGTCCGACTAAGGAGCCTTGGACTATTCGGATATAGCCATTGGGCATGTGGGAATTAAAAAGAATTGCCTCTGAGTAGTTTGAAAAGGTAGTCTGTTCACCATAGCTTTTTACCTGAGTGACAGTTGAAAAATCATATGTTTCGGTTTTAGGTTGCCAACACTTGTAAAATATCACTGTTTTGTTATAAATGATAAGTTTTTTTTTAACTACAGTACATGTTATATTTTACATTCAAACAATGTAAACTTAGTTTTCTGCCTCTCTTGTGCATGGTACAGTAATACCTTGTCGGTCGCCATTTAGAAGCTAGTCTATATTTGTTAGACCTTTCATGAAATTGCTGTCAATACATTTTTTTTAAGTGGAATGAAAACGATAAGCGTTGTGCCTGACCTCAAATAAATATAAATAATATTGGCCCAAGTTACTGTGGTTAAGGTGACCTGGTGGTCTAGGGGTAAGGTGTCAGACTTCTATGCTGGTGGCCGGGGTTCAATCCTCGGTCCCGGCAAAGATTTATCTGATTACCAAACCCTTCCTTCACCTTTGACAAGACATCTTGTGAATGTGAGGAATGCCAGGCCTCCACCGTGGTCCGGATTCCACGTTAAACTGTAGGTCCTCCATTTCATCTCACAATCACCCTACCATTACACATTAGCGTAAGTGCGTATAACCCGAACGGGTAGTAAGACGCGGTGTTAATAATAATAATAATAATAATAATAATACTGTGGTTAACTATAACATTCATACATTACCTTGTCATGTTTTATTTACAGCTGTCTAAAGTGAAAGATGTCAGTTGTTGGCTTAGGAATAGATTAGGGACTATTTATAATAACTTTTTGAGCTGTCATCCAAGTAAACTCAGATTGTGAATGTACTCAGCCAAACGCTCCTTGTTCTCAAGTACTATGGCAGTCAAGAGTACCTATGTGTGTTCCAGTGGCTCATTGTCAGAAGACCCCAAGAAATACCAAGTTTGTGGGCACGTTCTTTGTTCAACATGTGCGAAACCTGGGATAAACATTTGTCCCAAGTGCGGGGCTCCTTCCAGGTCTTCAGAAATAACCACAGATAACTTCAGTAAGAACTTTCTGCTAGCTTCGAGGAAGGTTTCACAACTTCTCGGCTTCACAAGGTAACAAGAGAAGTGTGGTGACAGGGCTTAGTGGCTGAAGGAATTCGCTTCCATCTCATGAGTTGTTTAGCCCAATCATGTCAGGAGCTGGATGGATTCACTTTAAGCTGATGGGTTGTTTGGCCCAATTATTTAAACATAAGTTGAGAGAACAATATCCTCCATCACAACAAATCTTTCTCCTAGACACCACAAACACTTCTTTCTCCTAGAAATTAGGTCTAGCACTTCTTTCTCTTAGGAACTCTCTCCTAGAAACTAGTAGGTTTTTTTAGCACCGTAGCTCACTACCTGATTGGGTTGTATGCTTAAGTAATAATTACGCTAATGGATTAGGAAGGTTAAATACAAAGGAAGTGAACCCACATTTTATGGCGGTAAAGTGGAAAACCATTTAGGAAAAACTACTCCCAGTTCAGCACTTTTCTTTCTAAAATCTAGTACTTTTCTCTCCTAGAAACTAGTACTTCTTTCTCCTAGAAACTAGTAGGTAGTTCGCTTTCTTAAAAACTAGCACTTCTCTCCCCTAGAAACAAGTACTTCTCTCTTAGAAACTAGTACTTCTCTCTTAGCAACTAGTAGGTAGTATGCGCTCTTAAAAACTAGCACTTCTCTCCCCTAGAAACTAGTACTTCTCTCCCCTAGAAACTAGTACTTCTCTCTTAGAAACTAGTACTTCTCTCTCCTAAAAACTATTATTTATTTCTCCTAGAAACTAGTAGGTAGTTTGCTCTCCTAGAAACTAGCACTTCTCTCTCCTAGAAACTAGTACTTCTCTCTTAGCAACTAGTAGGTAGTTTGCGCTCTTAAAAACTAGCGCTTCTCTCTCTTTGAAACAACAATGAAGGAGCGGTAAATTCATGTTTTCTATATTAATGTGTTCAGTCTCTAAACTTCTGTTGTATTATCTCAAATAAAATGTAATGTGCTAGATTAGGAATGAACTCTTTTTACTCTCTAGCGAGCAGCTGCAAGCAGACGAGGATGAGGATGAAGCTGGAACTCAATCTTGCGGTAAACAAGGGACCAAGAAACCATCTGTGAGGGGTGGCAAGAGTAAGGCGAAGAAACTGGAGCAACTTGTGACCGGCAGTAAACAGAGGGGTACCTCCACAAGGACAAAGAGCGAGGATATGACTGATACTGAGGATGGAGGTAGACAGAAGAGTACCTCCACAAGGACAAATAAGAGTACCTCCACAAGGATAAAGAGCGAGGATATGAGTGGTGCTGAGGATGGAGGTAGACAGAAGAGTACCTCCACAAGGACAAAGAGCGAGGATATGAGTGGTGCTGAGGATGGAGGTAGACAGAAGAATACCTCCACAATGACAAAGAGCGAGGATATGAGTGGTGCTGAGGATGGAGGTAGACAGAAGAATACCTCCACAAGGACAAAGAGCGAGGATATGAGTGGTGCTGAGGATGGAGGTAGACAGAAGAGTACCTCCACAAGGACACAGAGCAAGGATATGATTGATGCTGAGGATGGAGGTAGACAGAAGAGTACCTCCACAAGGACACAGAGCAAGGATATAACTGATATTGAGGGTGGAGGTAGACAGACTCCTGCAAGCAACAAGAAGCGAGGCATGACTCCGGCTAAGAAGGATCTAAAGCGCAATGCTAAGGGCGAGACTCCCCTACACGTCGCCTGCATAAAGGTAATTACTATATTCATACCGGCCCAAGTCTCGGAAGGCTTTAGGCGCACAGGAACATCTTTTTAATATTCATTGCTCTTTTAAACTGTTTAGAGAGGAGGTTTAACACAAAACTAAAAAGTTATTTGAAAGCTGATTAGAGTAAGAGCTTTGCAAGAGCAAAATATCAATAACTCTTTTCACTTTTACTTCGGTACTGACAAATTGTAAATAAACTCAACATGATCTTTGAACTTAGTTATCTTTCACAAATCAAACATGGCCAGAGTTTTCTTTTACTTTTTGTATTGCTTAGTTTTTTTGTTTTTTCAGATAATAAGATTAAACTAGTGTATATATCAGGGGTGTGCACTGTGCAAGTAGGCATTTTTAACTTCAAGCCGAATTTAAATGAAAACGAGCTTTTTTCAAGTTCAAGTAGTACAAGAAATATTTCATGTTGAATTTCAGTATAAATCCATACATAGACCATAAATAAGTATAAACATATTTACTTTAGAACTTAAGTTTTTATATGAAAAAATGTATAATCACACAAATCCAAATTTTAAAATAAATTTAATGTAACCGTACAATATTTTTTAAATTAGACAAAAGTAATTATTAACTAGATATTTGCTATGAAATTATGTTTCAAAATTGAATAAAATAAACCAAACTAAAGAATTTTTGAAAGAAAAAAAATAATCAAATATTCCAAATACTTAATTTTTTATAGTTTTGTAAAAATCTTCATAGTCAAGTTCAAGCGGCTACTAAAACTCAACTCAATTTTTTGAGTATTCGTACACCCCTTGCTATATAATAATAAATAACATATTTTATGTGAAGTTAGACGTAAATTTGTAATGCCTCTAACAAAAAAGCTTTCAAGTTCTAAAGCAAGTGATGTACTTTGATTACTTTGGTTGGAAATTTGCTAATAACTTAGTGCTCTATTCCAGGCTATAATTAAAGTGTTTTATTCCAGGGTAATGCAGAACAAGTGAAGGCCCTCTTAGAAACAGGAGTCACGCCTAACACCAAGGACAATGCAGGATGGACACCTTTGGTGAGTAATGTCACAGCTAATACTGTCTTCGAGTAATAACCACTTAAGTTAAGTCCCTCTGACCTCTAGAATCTAAATCACGAGTAAACTTGTATCGTTTATCAGCACGAGGCAGCCAGTCACGGCTACACACAGATTGTACGTCTCCTTCTGGAGTCTGGAGCTCTGCCGTCTGTCCCAGGGGTACACAACGCTACACCTCTCCATGATGCGGTCAGCAACAAACTGTTGGACATTGTCAGACTGTTGGTGAAGTTTGGTGCTGACCCGCTGGCCCGTGACTCGTTTGGCAACACACCTAGGTAGGTCCAGATTCCAATATTGACTAGTGGCACACCTAGGTAGGTCCAGGTTTCGATATCAACTGGCAACACACCTAGGTAATTCCATCACAATCTGGCCTACTTTACACTGTTTTCACCGGGGTTTGACTTAAATTATTATTCTTCCCATCACAGTTTGATCTTTGACCTATCATACCTCATAACAGTGATTTGTTGCAGAGACTATACAGAGGACGAGACAATGTTGGTAGCTCTTGAGGGAGCCCCTGTCCAAGCATTGCCCTCAGACCGACTTGCGGCCCCAAGAGTATTGAATCCCTCCCGGGTAGTCATACTGGCCAGTGAACTAGACCCCAAACACTTGCTGGAGCTGCAACAGTTGTCTCAGTGCGTGAGGATTAGAATTCTTCGTGCTTACACGTATGTCACATCTTACATATATGCATGCCACCTGCAGTTCTGTCAGGCGAGAAAGACGAGTAACGTGCCGTGTGCGGTTGTTGCAGGAATGAAGTGACACATGTGGTGACAAATGTGTCCGACAATAACACTTGTTCCCTTTCTCTTGCGATCCTGCACGGTATCTTGCAGGGGAAGTGGATTGTTAACACTGGATGTAAGTTACTATTTGTAAAATATGGCAGGGCTGAATATGTATTATTTGAGTGACTCGCTGAAAGTGAGAGTTATTAAATCGGAGAGTATCACACTATAACTAAACACTTTTAATTGATAATTTAAATACAGCTTAATGTATTCCTCAAAGGTATGATCCAAGGCTTTATAAATTTTTTTGGGGGGGAAAAGTATGGCCTACTTTTGGGTGAATATAGTTAAGACATTATTAGGGATCTCCAAAGCTTCGATAATATCAATTTGAATTTTATATTATTTGTTAGCTTGAATCAAAACAAACTAGAAAAAATTCATTAAGGCTCTATGCTGTTGAAAATCCCACAGTGTACCTAAAATATGTTAATAACAATTCTTTTGAGGTAAATGCTAACTAATTCCAACCATATCGACCGGAAAATAAGCCATACTTTTTCCCCCAAAACGGCCTTTATAAAACCTATGCACACCCTTGGATAGTACTTAACACGTTTGTTAACTTTAAGGACTGAAGATATATATAATCATAACAGATGGTGCTCTTAACCGCTGAGCTTTTACAAGAACTATAGTTGCATTAGCGTGTTGAAGAACTTAAGATTTTTACAATAACTTTTAGGTTTTTTTTTTACCTAACACCCATTACTGTTTCCAGCCTGTGACAGATTTTAATCTAAGACTTTTTTTCGCTACCGGCTTACTAGGCCTGTCGTAGCTTCATATTCCTTATAATCTAACCTATCAGTGTGAAAGGGTAAACCAACATTTCACCAATGAAACATTTTTCGGCCATGCTAGGAATCGAACCTGGGACTCTTAGCTCATTAGACAGACATACTACCGACTGAGCTAAGGTGTCTGATCGACTTAGTGGACTAGGGTCAAAAATAGCCTAGTGTTTTTTATAAGCTGTAACTCATTATATTTAACTAGGATATGATTAGATTCGATAATTATTCAAAATTTGCGAATAATTTTTACTTTGATTCTAACTCAAAAAACCTGCTTCGCAGATGTCTAGGTAATTACATGTCATTTGTCCAGGGATAACAGCGTGTAATAAGGCAGGTCGTCTTGTCGACCCACTAGAATTTGAAGTCCTGGGCACTATCCAGTTCCCCAACAGCAAAACTCCTCAAACCGCGAGGATCAATGCCCAAAAACTGGTGAGCTTTTCTATACTGTAAAATATACACGTCTTGGTCAGGTTTGCGGTCGGGACAAATTGCGTCACATTGTTTCTGTTCCAGCTGCCGAGCCTCTTCAACAACTGTCATATGTTTCTGACAGAAACTTCCTTCGTGTCAGCTCAACTCATCCTCAACAAAGCAGAACTTGCCGCTCTGGTGAAGGCAGGAGGCGGGAAGATTCTGTCTCGAGAACCGGACCCCGAGTTCATCCCTGCCGAGGAGAATGTGGTCCCATACCATGCCCCACTGGGGGGATCCCTGGGTCTATGCGCCCACTACATCATATATCCGTGTGGTCCTCACGTGCCTCAGTTGAAATACAATATGATGCATATTAAGACCTTGTCTTTTGATTGGTTGTTGAAGTGCATAGAGACTTTCTCTCTCGTCGAGCCTTTCTATTGAAACCTTTCTACTGGGACTTGAATGGTAGTAACTAGTAAGGTTTCTAGTATTAAATATTTGAAATTTCTTCTTATAAAACATCAAATTTAGGATTTGCGAATTCTCTAATAAAAGTTGTTTTATTATAACATTTGAAAAAATTACTTGAATACAAAAAAATTCACAGAAATATTTTCTAGCTTACATCAAATGAATTAGAAAAATTCACTTGCAAATTCTTTCTCTCTATAAAATATACTTTATATTAGGGATGTGAATATCTTCTAAAATAATATCAGCTTTAAAAATAAATATTACAACCTCGTCTATTATAAAGATTTGCTGAATAAAAAAATTGACATCTAAAATACTCCTCAATGTTAAATAAATGTCCATTCCGTATTGTTCCTTCCTTACAAATTCATATTTAGGCCTATTAGAGATGAGACACTCGAATTCCTCAAATCTTATGGTATTCGAAATTCTTAAAAATCTCAGAAAGGTACATTTAACAAAATATTATGGACTGTAATAACAATTTTAAGTAATTGGTCGGAGGAATTTATATTAACTTGTGGAGTGGGAGAGTAATAATAATAATATTTAGCACCGCGTCTTACTACCCGTTCGGGCTATACACTTTGAGTACTAATTACTCTAATGGATTAGGGAATTGGGAAGGTTGAATTAGAGGAAGTGAACCCGCATTTGCATGGAGGGAGAGCGGAAAACCATTTAGGAAAAAAAAAACTTCAGTTCACCCGACCGAGATTCGAACCTCGATCTCCCCGTCCTCAGCAGTTGAGCTTAACACGACAAGCGCGTTAGCCAACTACGCCACCGAGGCGGGTGTGGGAGAATAAACTCACAAAAATAAATGGTACGGTGCACCCTAAACAGACTTTCTCCAGCTTTTATCTATAAACAAACCTTTATCAAAAACTCATAAGATTTGTGAAACCAGTGTTGTCCCGGACCCACCAACACTCTTTGAACATAAAAAAAAAGATTTTCTTTTTATTTTATATCATATTTTGTATTAAAAAACCCCATATGAAGTGGAGCACTATTCTCTCTACACACAGTAAATTATTTAATTGATTATACAGTATTCCAGTCCCAAGAGGACACATTACGTCACACGATTGTAACAGTTCTTGAGACTCCAATGAGTAAATGAAGAAGCTAACATGGGCCAGCCCCTCTCAAATAAGCCCATTTGTCCAGTGGGAGATATCACAAGGCCCTCGGTGCTTCCCGGTAGTTCATTGGGTCGGTCTAGGCGGGACCTCGGTTCGATAAAGATAGTTTATGTTTTAGCGTGTGATAAGGACCCAATAAGTAAGCTGATGAGTGAAAGTGATTAAATAAAATTAATAAAGTAGATTATTTATTAAACTCTGAACAAACTGCAAGAAAAACTTTAAATTTTAAAACCATTAGGAGCACATCAGCCTAGTGATATTACAATTATTCATGTGGATGGCAAGGAAATTTTTTTTTTCTAATGAGTGGTTTGGTAAACAATAACTATGAATTAAATAAAACTGACCTTATTTTGTTTTTGTTGTTTATTATTTGGTTTGTACAAGTAGTGTCATAACTTTGTAAATTTAATTCTTTCTGTTTGTAGATTTGTTTAGTGATTTTTTTAAATAAGTAAACTTAACGAATTTAATATACTAACAGGTGAGAAAAAAAAAATCAATACCGGTGAGGTTCGACTTGGCCCCACCACTGGAAACACTATACACTTACTGCATTAGGAACATTTACAACAAAAAAAATTATTGAAAAAATAAAAACATCTTTGTCCACCAAAGAGAATAAGAATCAAATTCATTTTAAAAGACCTGAATTAAAAAGTATACAAATTTGCTTATAGCTCAGCAATTATTAGTTTTATAAATATATATATATATATATATATATATAAAATTAAAGATTGTATCTTTAATAGTACAGTAGTCTCTCGGAAACTTGACACGTGCACACAGTTGTTGGCGTCGGTCACCACAATCCAAGATCATTCAACTGTGTAACATTTGTGCTGTGTTTGTTAGTTTTCCAATTCAGTAACGTATGTATATTCACCATTATTTTAACACATAATATATTGTACTGTATCTATAATCACTACTGTACTGTGATTCATCCTTGTTTAGTAAACATGCATCTTATGCAAGTTCGTTTGTAAAACTCGACACCTACTCGGTCCAGATTAGGTCAAGTTTCTGAGACACCTTTACAATAAGTTGTGGAGAAATGATCCAAATTGGAAAATTTCCCCAATGTTAAGTACCCTCAGTCATTTTCATGCTAAAATTAGAATTGTCTTCTTTTCTATGACTATAAAATTTAATCAAAATTAATTTCTGCCCTTCAGTAAACTACCCTTAAATTTAAGGTTAGATATCCAATCCCCCCCNCCCCCCCAAAAAAAAAAGGTGGGGGGCGTACCTTATGGAAACTCCAGATATCAAGTTTTAGACCATTCGATAAAATAGGCATCATGAAAACCATTTTGTTTATTATCACCGAGGACCTAGATTTTGATGGAATGTAATTTGTTGTATTTTTTTGTACATAAGACACAATGCTCATAAGTATATAAACTCTGCTCATGATCCCCTGATTGCATATTTTTCCATTTTAGCTTTTAAGGTCTTAAAACTCATATTTAAGAAATATTTAGAAAGAACATTTAAAATTGTTTGAAAATGACTTAAAAGTTTATATAGGCCTATATGGATTATCAGTGCTTTGATAAAACATGATTCAAATATTTTACCCCACGCTTGCTGTCCAAATGAACACCTGTGTGCTTATAAAATCCACATTCCTGGCGAGTCGCCCACAATACCATGTCTGGAAAGGGCTGCAGTAGGGATGTTCGATTCGTGGGCTTGGGATCGATCTAGATCAAGAGGTACTGTATCGATTCAGTCAAAAGATTGAGTGCATTGAATCGATCTAACGATAATGTAAATAAAGTTTACTTTATCTGGCTACACTAATAAAAAATGGCACACCTAGAAATTTACACTGAGGAGAGGGATTGGGGGTGGTTGAGGTGTCAAAAATGTATCGAGAGGGGGAGGAGGCAGCTAAAATGTATAACTTATTAAATGCCCCTGGAAAATAAAAATATTTTTGTGGTAACCACATGGGGCAGTGATTTATGTGTGGCCTTACAAACAATGTACACTTTGTTTCTGTTCTTTTCCCCAATTTGTAAATTTAGACACACTTGTGTGTAGTAGTAGGTTTACTATAATAATTTATTCACATTGAATAGCGATGTACTAAAACTAAACACACTTTTTGGCATTCGTCCTGAGGAAACCACACACCCTTTTGTGGGGGGGGG
>CABFOW010004026.1:0-11038 GCA_902141385.1 Timema californicum | reverse complement strand
GGGGGGGTTGGAGCGGCTGGTGCAAGTGCGGAGGAAAGATACAAGGCTGACTGAACAGTGAGGTACAACAAGGTAATCTAACATCCTGTAAACTACACAAGTTTTTAACTTATATTTTATAGTCAGTTTTTGGTCTGCGTCTAGTACTGCTACATTGTGTAGATGAATCCTTTTTTGAGGAAACTTGGTGGTATTTCCATTTCTGGTGTGACTAAACGTGACTCTTATAGAATATCTGCCCACAAATCCCTCATCTTTTGCATTTCCTGCTGTAGGTCTTTTATGAGATTGACTTCAAACTCAAGAAATATCCTTTAAGCTTGAATAACACTTCACTCATCAAATAAAGATATAATTTTATGCCAAAATACTACCATAACAAGTCCTTCAAAAGAAGAAAGATATTTCTTCAAGACCACAACAGTGCTGTAGATTTTTGGTTGTAAGGTTGTTGACATTTCTTGCATTACACAGTCAAGTGCTTTGAGTATGCTTAGGTACAGTTCTTCACTATGGTGAGATCAGCTTCTACATGATCACCCTATTTAGTTTCAGATTTAAAAAAAATTCAGTTGCACATGTTTTTTTTTAATTTCCCATCTTGCAGGACTATTTGAAAAAATATCCATACTTTCCACATCACCAAAATATATTACAACTTCTTGACATATTTCAGTAGCATTGACACCAACGCGATTTAATGAGTGCGCACCACATGGAGAAAAGAGTGCTTGGTTATTTTTCTACAAGATTATCGTTTTAACTCCTTTCACTTTACCACACATGTTAGCACCGTTGCCGCAGGGATTCGATTTCTCTTAAGTGCTGAAAGTACATCGGTGCTAATATCTTCATTCATGTTTGCATTTTTCTTCTAGGGTTGCGTGCAAAACCTTTTCACCACAGAGAGAAATAATTTCAATCCGACTCCTCCAGAATAAATAATGTGCATGTCTTTTCATGATTTTTCCTTTTAAATTAAGGTGCTTCACTTTAGCCAAATGTTCACGAGTTATCTAATCATATTTACCTAACAATTCTAAAGTTCCCAATAAATTGCTATTACAAACATCTCCAATCTCTATGCTACTCCCTTGTAAAGTCAAACCCCCCTTATGCTAAGAATAAAAACGTTTAGTAGCCTCAGCGAAATCGCTCTCCGTTTATCAGCTTCATAATCAATCTATTTTTGGAGCTCTCTATCTATTCCTTTACTAATTAAGGAGTGTTTCAATGGTTTCATATTACAATAATTATTTCCCTGCTCGCTACTGTTTTCATGAGCAGGCAACCAATTATACAACTTTTTCCACGGATCTTACTTGTAGAAAACCTTCCTTTTTGTTAAATTAATGAGATTAACAAAAGATGCAGTAGTGTTTTCTTTGAACAAAATAAATTAATGATAGCGAAGTGTGTTTCTTGAAGTACTCCAAACTAGCCAATCACGGGGATATTTTTCTCGGTTGTAAATAGATTTTGAAGTAAATAAGTAATCAGAAAATGGTTTTCCAGTTTAATCTTTTGGAAATATATTAGATAATTTCACAAATTATTCATATTTATAAGAACAAAACACAATTTTGCCTTCGGACAACGTCATTAATAACATTAGGCCACATTCCAGGATCTTTTAAGACCAGAAAATATAATTGAATACTATCCCGATGTTTTGTAAGAGTTTCATCACTGGTTTCAAGCAATGTAAGCTAAATATAAACCTGCCTGACTAGAGAATGATGGCGTGACAATCATCACAATTATCTTAAAATAATTTATTTGTACAGTTGAAAAGTTGTAGATATGAGCTATTTTCTATAGTCATATAATTTGCTTCAAAACAATATACAGTCGATTTTACACAAAATTAGGTTCAAATATGTAGACTGTAGTGTTAGAGAAAAAAAAGTTTTAAACCCTGAGATTATAATAATTATACACACCAACCTAAGTGGGCTCCTACCTCCCTGGTACCGGCCACTCCTCATGTGTGGGGCCTGACTTGAATGCATGTACCACTCATCTCGTCATCAACAAACATGTGAAGTTTTTGTTTCCCATGGTTTGTTTTTTTGTAATACATGTAATATATTGTATTAAGTAAATACTCCTTAAATAAATGTATACAAAAAGCCTTAATTGCTGTTACAGAACTGTGACAGTATATCATCCCGATATTTGGGTAATTATAAATAAATGAACCTGGTGTATCAATTGTTCGTTCAAGGATCTTTTTATAATTGCTGTTTGTTATCTTTGGTTCTGACCGGCGAGAATAGCTATTATTTCAAGTCAGCGTTACTAGCGTCTTCTACATTTCGGGTAGCTGGCTGTGAACTAATTTAATAGTTTTATTTCTTCTTTTGGTCTGATGTAGTAGCTGATTACTGGCGGCTAGTTTAAAATGTTATTTCAGATCTAAAGTAATTTTATTTAATCAAGTACTGTGTTAATCAGTAGATTTATATTTGATTGATTTAATTTTTGTTTTACTTACTATTGTTAACATTTATTTAACTGGTTGCTTAAGTTGTAGTACCAAATATGTTTTTGCTAAATCTATGCTTCTAAATAGAACAATTTTGAATAATATATTCTGGAAAAAAGAGAACACAGTTTGAATAAAATAAGGAGCTTCTGTTTATTTTCTTAAGATGGCTAAGAAGTTTTCCTAGGCCATTGTTGGTTTAAATACCATAATATATGGTCAAGTTGAGTACCTATTAGTTCATTAAAAGGAGGCATAGTCCTCTATTGATAAACATAGTATATATTTGTTCATACAAAATCAAGATAATTTTAACTACCAAAGAAAAGTATGAGGCCTACCTGGACTTAATGTTTTCCATGGAGAAGAATTTTGGTGAGTTCAGCCTAACTCTAGAGCATTCTACCTCATTTCAAACATTTTATTTAACTAAATAAAAGCATATTTTGTGAACATTCTAAAGCAAAATATTTAAATCATGAAATAAATATTTTTCTTTCTGTGATAGATTCTCAAGTTTTATTACTTAACTATATGAGAATAAACTATTTTGATTATTGAACATATTTTTGGTATAATAATTATAAATACATTCATCTTCAAATTAATTCAATAGTATTGTTTTCAACAATAATATGCAATTACTAGATTCTGAATAGCTTTACATTTCAATCCTATTGTGGAACTTTAAATACATTATTTTTATGTATTCATATTGTATTTTAAAATATGCAAAGAAGATTAAATATAAGTATTAGTTTGTTTTTAATCAAGGGCTCTTTAGGTAGGTTTTTTGTTGCAATGATAATATTTAATAATAATCAGTAGGCTCTCTACAGGTGTGTAAGAGACCTACTATGGAAAAGATAAGTGCCTCTAAGGTGTAAGAAAGTGCTGTATAGAGCATACTCTATACCTATAGTAACGTATGCAGCGGAAACTTAAACTTTGGCTAAAAGAGAAACAAGTGGAGGTCATGGGAGTAAAATTTTTGAGGAACATGCTAGCTGTCATCAGAATATCACCAGAAGAAATAGGATTAGGAATTAAAATTAAGGTCTAGAGTTAGGGTAAAAGGGGGTATATGAGATAGTTGAGGAAGCAAGGGGTATGGACACATAATAAGGATGGAAGGAAAGAGGATTCCAAGAAGATTAATGGATATGAAGTATGTGGGGAAAAGACAGCAAGAGAGACCAAGGAAGAGATGGGAGGAACAGATAGCAGTGAGTGAGAGGAAGATATAGTGCAGGGGGAAGAAAGGTGGAAGGACAGAGGGAGATGGAGGCATCTTACTAAACAGACCCGGCCACAGGCTGGAAACAGTTCATGATTACGATTAATCATAATAATCACATTTTTTTAGCACTGATTTTTACTACCCGTTCAGGTACGCAATAATCACAATTAATATTAATTTTAGTTGTTCTTATGTTTCTTTGTACTGTACATTCCTAGTACCTAAGGTACATTAAGATTGTCAGCGCATGAGTGTAGAGGGTTTCCTTTCAGATCATCTCAATTTTTAATAGCCGAGGTGGATGGTCTTCCGAGTATTCAGTGGTCGGAAAAAAGGAGTCAAAATTTTCAAGTTTTACAAGGAGAGAGTTATTACAATACTTCCTTAGGTTAAGCATAAAGCAAGTTGTTCCTATAGGAGAATAGCCTTCTGCCAACCATTGTTCTCCTTCTGGCTTTAACAAGGGCAAGAATGAAAAAAAAACTGCTTTAGTTAGCCAAAAGTAATTTCTAAATGCATTTGTTGTGTACCCACAAGAGTTTATTTTTTTTTAGTCCCCTATCATAGCTGCAAGCAATAAACATTCCTCTTATTCATTATCAATTCCACAATAATTTAAAACACCTAAGATTTTCATTGATGCACTTTAAATCACAGAAAACCATGTTGTCTCTATGACCACAACTAATCTACTGAACCAAGCAATGTATAGCTTAGTAGTTCATGGTGTGAAACACAAAAGGTAAAATGTAGCATAGAATATCATGGCTTCATGTGTGAATCCACCTTAACGCTGAGATAACACTAGCGTTTTAACAATGGCAGTAATTGTTGAATGGCATTATTAACTTGCTCACACAGAATGTTAGTATACAAGGAAAAGTTGGCAGAATAGCAAAATTTAGATTATGTAGAAGCCATGGTTAACGTTTTTGCTGTGTTGAGCATATAAAAAAGATTTAAAGGAAATGGTGGGCACACCCCATAAACAGTGAAATAGTATTGCATTTTATATTACGATTGTTTTAGATATGATGAAGAAAAGTTCTCTAATTAGTTTCATGTGTCCTGATTGTTTTTGGCAAATATCTGTTCTACAAAATAACTTTATTGATGCAAGTATTTAAGCCTTTGTCGACAATGTGACTCACATTATGTACCATTAGGATATGTAGTAAACGCAACACTGTGACTAACATTATGTCCCATTAGGATATGTTCTAAACGCAACACTGTGACTTACATTATGTCCCATTAGGATATGTTCTAAACGCAACAATGTGACTTACATTATGTCCCATTAGGATATGTTGTAAATGCAACACTGTGACTCAAATTATGTCCCATTAGGATATGTTGTAAACGCAACACTCTGACTTACATTATGTCCCACTAAGATCTGTTGGATGAGCAACATTGTGACCAACATTATGTCCCACTAAGATGTGTTGTATGATCAACACTGTGACTCACATTATGTCCCATTAGGATATGTTGTAAACGCAATACTGTGACTTACATTATGTCCCACTAAGATCTGTTGTATGAGCAACATTGTGACTAACATTATGTCCCACTAAGATTTGTTGTATGAGCAACATTGTGACTAACATTATGTCCCACTAAGATGTGCTGTATGAGCAACATTGTGACTAACATTATGTCCCACTAGGATCTGTTGTATGAGCAACACCATGACTAACATTATGTCCCACTAAGATCTGTTGTATGAGCAACATTGTGACTAACATTATGTCCCACTAAGATCTGTTGTATGAGCAACATTGTGACTAACATTATGTCCCACTAAGATGTGTTGTATGAGCAACATTGTGACTAACATTATGTCCCACTAAGATGTGTTGTATGAGCAACACTGTGACTTACATTATGTCCCACTAAGATCTGTTGTATGAGCAACATTGTGACTAACATTATGTCCCACTAGGATGTGTTGTACGAACACATGTTGACTCCAGCCCTGTTTCCTGAAACATCGAGCTTGGTGTTTAAAGTGTTTCTTCTTCCCAGTGCTGACGAGGCAGAGCACCAGGTACGAGCGGAGGTACCTCAAGCAGAACAAAGATCATCCTCATGACCACAATCGCAAGCTTCAGGAGCAAGGGAGAATAGGTCTCAGGTAATTCTCCTACAGGAACATATATTGTCCCTTGTATTCACATTGGGATATTTTTAGAGCTATGGCGCAAAACATGGGAGTCTAAGATAATCAAAGAGAAAGTACAAATTTTGGATGTCATCACTCAGCTTTTAATCCAAATTAAAAAAAAAAAATCATTCTCTTACTACCTCCACATACCCCTAAATCAAGATTTTGATGAACCTTAAAACTAGCAATAGGTGGCCACCTGTTCCAAGGGTTTATTAAAATCTTATTTATGAACAATATTTTACAATTTTAAATGTAAATTTGTAAGAAAATTTTAAATATACTCCAAGTAAAAGAAGGGATTTAAAAAAAACAATAATAGGCCAAGGTCTAAGGGCAGTATACAAGAACGATAGTGAATACTTAGTGGACTAATAGTGTGGTCCCGAGCACACACTCTCTCCACCTTTTAAACAATGATGATGCAAGTAAACCCACACTAGTGTCCACTTAACATCCACTTAGTGCGGTTCTTGCATACGGCCCTAATAAGGTCAAACTTCACTACGGTCAGGACAAGAACCAAACTTTTGTTTGCCAGGCTGTATAAAACGTTCATAACATGTGAAAATCCTTACAAAGGTTATAGAGGGTTTATGCCTCATCCGCACCAAGCTGAAAATTACCACAAACACTAAAACTCAATAAGACCCTTGGAGTGTTTACACTGCCAATCTCTCCCTTCTTCGATTGTATTTTTGTTTACACATATGTTTGATGTTTAGAGATTATGTTACCACCTGGAGTCGATTTAGAGCCACTCATATTCCAGCAACAGTAGCTGAAAGTCTCCTGAATTTTAGCCAAGGGGGCGTCCTTAATTATTTACATAAGGCTTATTTTTATGATTTATGATCCCGTCTCCATTACCACCAAATAAGAGATAATGTAAAATTTTCCGTAAATACCCTCTTCTATCTTACATATTTTTTTATGATTTGGTGAGTTAGGTTAATTTAATCGTTTGGTTATTTTTAGGTTTAAGGATTGGTAATAAAGCGAGTGATATGAAATTTTAGAATACTTGAAGTACAGTAAGTAAATGAAATATAAGTGAAATTTTATAGCTTAGTTAATATAGGGGCTGTATTTAATTTCTGACAAAAAAAACTTTATTTTAAGACTTTGTCTGCCCCCCCCCCCCTCTCTTTTTTTGTGAAAAAATACTGACCCTGCTCCTCCAACCCCCCACCACCACCACCCCAATCCCAAAAATACCTTTACATAATTTAAGGACTGCCCCCAAGTCCCCTGAAGACGTCAGCTTAGCCACTGCCCTCCCTATTAGTTCACAATGAGGCACACAATTCTTGCCAGATAACTGGGACCTTATTTTCTAGACTTACTACTACGCTGATTCTGTACTGATTAGACTAGAGATTAAATAGTTTCTGACCCTATACTTAGCGTAGCCTGGAGACAAGGGTGGAAAGGCCACTAAGAATGTCGGCGGCATAAAATGTAGCCTTCAATGAAACTCCAACACCGATATATCGCCCACAGAACCGGATTATAGATTCATCAGACTTGCACTCTCCCGTTCTTCCTGACCAAATTGGAGCGTCGCAGCTTGTAAGAGTATTTAAGTTTAGCCCATATCCCAAGACACATCCTCACGAGGATAGTGTCCACTACAGGTCCGCACTTGGCCCACTTGTATTGTTGCTGCACGATATGTTTCGCTTGAACGAGATTCCCTCGTTGGATCAGACTCAGTGACAAGTACAACCTGCAGCGAGCAACCATTGCGGGATCCCCCAGACGCGATGCGATCAACAGCTGTTTCAGCGATATCCTGCCAGCCGTCTCGGCGTGGTCGCTGAACCTGTCTCCTAGTGCCGAGAAGGCCCCTCCTAGAGTCGACAACCAAGACATTGCGTGTGCGAGTTCTCTCCGTTCCAGCGCTAACCTCTCCATGCGTTGACCCCAGGCATAGTCCACATACTCTCGGCATTGAACCAATCGTACCCTTAGGTGCACCGCGCTAATGGACGTGACTTTACCCTGACTTTTCAAGACATGGCTCTTAAAGTTGGCCAGTACAAGTTCTCTGAACTTTCTAGATAGTTTCAACAAGGCTAAGAAGGCCGAGAGCGTGTGACCACTCAAGGCGAGCTTCTGAGTGTTTTGGGGGTCACTGTGAGTTGACGCAACAAGACTAGATTTGGGGCAGGTGAGGAAGCGAGAGGAGGAAATGTTCTCTGATAGCATAACCACGCCGTCTATATCGAACATAAATAAGTCCCAAAAGTGGTTATTTACAAACACACGGACAATCATGTCAACCATTTCTGAAAAATTCACTCAATTATCAAAGTTCTGAACAGGTTAGGTTATATTTATAACCAGGTACAACTCCAGTGAGTATAGTAATTATTTTGTTTAGTGAAGAACTAACTAAAAATAAAATAACTAATATAATAAAATCACGTTTTATAACTCAGGTGATTTACGAAACTTTTGCATAACTTATAGTTGGTGTGTGTCATCACAGGGGTAAGTAAACGGACAGAAGTTCGACACAATCACACCTAACCGCTTATTGCTATTCCTATAATATGTTACGCGCAGGGTTACAACAGTATGAGTTTATAACCAGATAGTCCTGATAGTTAACACTTTTCCCTAAAGAGGTCATAGTAAAATATAATGAAATATGTATTAGTAAAATATATTTAAATTTAAAATTATGACAAATCTGACCACAATAAGGATAAAATAAACAGTAGAAAACAAATTAAAATATAAAACTGTTACAGATACATTCATTTACTAGGGCTATAATTAAATTCAATGTTGATAGTTCAAACAGATTCACGGCTTCAAATAAAGTAAGATTTTTTGATGTTCCAAAAGCTATATATGACAAGCAAATTTCCTGTAAAATATTTCTTATAATCAAAAGATACTTTAAAATAATTGCCATTTAAAGTGTTTTTAACAAATAATATAGCTTAAAAACGCACACATTAAGAAGTGTAGGTTTTGTCATGATTGAATTTCAAAATACTTTATCCTTTGGAGCCATGTTTTTTTCAGAGTGTATAACTAACTCTACCAAAACAAATCCAATATGCAACAACATTTGAAAGAGCTATATTTACCTGAATGCGTATAAATATTTTTACCTGAATGCGTATAAATATTTACAGAAAATACTAATATTGTTCTTTAGTGTGACCATCTTATCACTTTCGTAAATTAATAGTTGGTGGCGATTGAGAGAACTATATTTTATTGATGTGTGAACGTAAGCTAGTGTAACCTAGCGAAAAAATATTTAACTAAGTTTTTAAGCAATGTGGAAAGCTTTGGAGAAGGGACACAAGAGATTTTCACCGCGTGTTTTAAATAGAAATATTTTAGATACATTTTATTTTCTATTGTGTAATTATTGCGTTTTAGTTTCCCGGACCTTTAATTTTCAATCCTTCGTTATTATTTTATGCCGTTCTAATTCATTCTCTTTGTTTTATTAGAGTTATTTAAATTTATGACAAGTGTATCTTACCTCCAAGGCAAGGTTTTGTCTATGGTGATTTAGAACGTTTTTTGAAAGTACTAGAACTCGTGACCTGTAAATAGAGAGACGCCAGGTTTTCATGAGAAAGAAAAAAAGGGAAGTGAGTTTCGATCCACCAGAAACTGAAATTTAATGGTAATATTTACCCATCGACGAGTGTGAAGTACCACGATGAAAAGTTCCAGGTTCTGTTTCCGGCCTGGGCAATTTGGTTTGGCACATTTTAACTAATATTCCAAGATATCACAAAATTAATAACCAGGTATATGTTCTCGTCAATTTTTCAGCAAATCTTACGACTCCAAGAATTTCAACGTTCACATCTAACTTTATCAGCTGCATCTTGTATCTTCAAACTTACTAAACATGGTTTTTAAGTATAAAACAACATTTTTTTCTCGACGTAAATATTAATTTTAACGAAATGCAGAATTTTATCTATTTGTAATACACTCGTAAATTGTTGGACTAACAATAAGGGAATAGACATTCCATTAAATCTTTTTATTATTATTATTATTCTAACACCAATTTAAAATGTTTAAAGAAGACTATTGCAGGGATGGATGATTTCAGTCACCAAACTGTTTCTAAGTGCCAAGAGGCTATAAAATTTACCTTATTTTTTGAAACATGTAAAATTTAGTGTTATACTAGCGGAGTACTCCTAGGGAGGATATTTTTATTTTTAAAAGGAAACAAAATAATACAAGCATTTACATTATTGCATACCATACTTTTTGTTGTATTATTTTATTCATTGTTGACCTGATACTACAGAGTATTTTTGTATTGTTGATACCATTGTTTTTAACTATCATCATCATCACTTAGGCAACTCTAATGCTAGGTAATAATGTTATCCAAGATGGTGTTGACCTTGTCTGGTAATGAACTCCCAGCATTCCAAAGAGGTTTCTAGAGGTAAAACCAATGTCTATGGAACTACCAAGTGGTCCCGAGGTCATAATAGCTTCTTGCTCATCTCTAAATTTATTGACTTTCTTAAGTGTGGCGCCCAATATAATATTATTTTGTTTCATGTTCATTCTTTAAAATTTATTTCATCTTTCATTATCTCTATTTCATACATTTATTTATATTTCCTTTTATTCTATCTTTAATTTGTTGCACTGTTTCTTAACTTATTACCTCAATAGTAAGACACAACACCAAAATACACTAAGTGGGAAGTGTTCCTTGTTGGTAGTTTTTTTCAAGAAAGAAGAAGGCTTATGAATTATTCAAATGGTGAAGTCGTATTCTTATTTTTACTTTTGATCCTAAGGAAGCAAGTTATGTGAGAGGCCATTGTTAATTTTTTTAAGACATTGCAAAGAAACTAAAGACAATTATTTAAGTAATAATAACAAATAAATTTGGTTAGGGGTAATCTAAAGTAGCACCAACATGTTTTACTATAATTTGTATTATTATTCAAATCAACAGAGCAGCTGAATACGAAATACTTACTATCAACAATAGTTTTTTTTTCTTGTAAGTATTTCTGGGAACATATGTTCAACTTGTTTCATTTATGTGTATTATTATGATGCCGTTTTCATTTTTATGTTAAGTAAATTTCAAATACAACAGTATTCAAAATTGATTTACATG
>CABFOW010004025.1:41524-54825 GCA_902141385.1 Timema californicum | reverse complement strand
ACACACACAGTGGCGGCTCGTGTATAGGCACTGCCGTACTGCAGCACCCCCTATTTCCACTTGATATTATTGATAACATTTAATATAATGAGCCGTTTTTTCTTTAATTATTTCTTTATTTTTGTAATACAATATATATTCCTTAAGCTTAATGTCAGTACTTTAGTAGCCATCTTCCGATTTATGAAAAATATACAAAAATCTTTGTATGGAACTGTGCGCTTCACAGTGCCAGCGAAGTGGTGTTTGACTTGTGCACATGCGCTCATAGGAGGGGTGGGGAGGAAGGTGGGACTGCCAGGTAGAGAGAGCACTGTTGCTCTCGCGGTGCCGGCTCTGGCTCTGGTGGAAGGAAGTTTTTTTTTACTCAGCGTGCGTTGTGCTTAAAAACCGTGTTCCACATTCTTGAATGTGATAAAGCATAGAAGAGTGTAGAATTAGATTTTTATTCTGCTTCTAGCTATTCTATTTGATTCATTTTTTTCATGTTTAACAGAAATACTAAATGCACTTGCAGTACTTTCAATGGAGAAAAAATTATTCAATTGTCATCTATAGATCAAGGAGAAAATTATTGAACTTTTTGCGCAAATTAAAACAAGAAGAATGGATTTCATTTTTAAATGAATAAATCAAGCTTGAATTGTAACAATTTAAGTTAAAGTAAGTAGAAAAGTTTGGTTTTTTCTTTGGTTAAGATGTTATCAAGTTCTTGAATAAATTTTCTTTTTATACATGTTTTTTTCCTTTTGCACAATTTTATAACAAAGGCTAAAAAATTTCTGGAGCAGACCCCCCACTAATTTTAGCTACGAGCCGCCACTGTATATATTACAAATGCATCATTTAAAAAAAATACTTTTACTGAACTATCTTACTACTCATTCATGTTATACGCATATACAGTAGTCTCATTAATCCAAACTAATTGGGACCAATATCTATTCGGATTACAAGATTTTCGGATTAACCGAAATGTTTCTTATAATGTGAATTAAAAACTCACTGCACGGTCTAATGGGCGTATTTACGTGTATGCTTTTCGCCAGTTATATGATGTTCATAAGGCGATGGCGGAATATTGAGTCAGCCAATCGGTTCACTTCAATGTGACAAAAGAGACTTACTGATTTTATGAACATGCCAAATAAATAATTGTTGTAAGTACCACAGAATATGCTATTTTCATCATTTTTGAAAGCAAAACAAACTAAATGAATTTATACATAGTTTCTTTTCGCTACTTTTTACTATTACAATACATTTTATTTAAAAATTACACTTTGTTTGGATTAACCAATTTTCAGTATTAGTATAGTTCAGATTAACGAGATTCTACAGTACATTAATTACACTAATAAATTAAGATTAGGGTTGATGAAGGTATCTTAGAATGGAAATGCACCAATATTTGCGTAGAATAAGAGTGGTAATTAATTTAGTGTAATGCACATCAGTATACATGATCACGACTCGAAACCGCCATCAATCCATTGCAAGGAAGTTCCATTTGAATTAGGGATTGTTTCTTTCACACAGATGTACTGTCAGTGACTATGTCGCTGCCCCTGATATCGCTCGCTCTTTGTTTGAGCCAGATATTTCACCCCTCATTAGAGACTGCCATAGCAAACATGACCCACCCCTCCATGTCAAGGGTGTAATTTATCACGGGATGGACCACGTTCAGAACAAGTGAAAGTCATCCCTCGGAAATATCCTGAGCATAATGAAAGTATCATGTTGGGTGGTTGGCTCTCTGACGTCATTCTATGCCACCCCTTGTGGTGGATTATATTACCCCTACTACCCCTTCTCTGACGATCATCCAGTCCCACTAGTACAGTCAGACACTTAACAATGTAGAATAATATATTTATCTCAGTGGATGACAGGGTTGCCGAATGTCGTGGGTTCACTGTGCCCCATATCCAGAAAAGGTTGAGGATGCAACATATTACATACTCTTTACATTATTCCTCACGTAATGCTTATTTTTATTCTTCCATTCTGTGAATATATCGGGTTTTGGGACCAATGACGTTGAGGAATAATTATAAGGTACATAAGAACTTTAAAAAAAAATGTAATGTGTTAAGAATAGATTTTAACTTTTCCAAAATGTAAACATAATTTAGTGTAGTTCTTAATCCATAAAATGTTTGTGACAAACAACTCATAGCTTTTACATTCTTTACACTACTTCCTTCCCCCTCTAAATAACCCCCCCGCCCCCGGATGACTATTAAAACACCACCAAGTATGCTAACTACTAGAAGCATCCAGTGAAAAAGAAAAAAATATATACAAATTCTCCGCTAAATTTTGAATCGAATGTATCAAATTCAGATACCGTAATTGAATCACAGAGAAAAATGAGTATATTAATAAAGGCTATAATTATAATGTTTACATAGTAACATATCAAACCGTAAACCCCCAATTCATTAACCATTTCACATTCAGCCACCGAGCGCTGTAGTCTATACGTGAATGTGAGAAGAGAGCTTGTATCTCTGTCATTGCTTTGATGGATTTTATGTGATAACGTTTCTGGTGTTACTGTACTTAGGATAAATTTAATTCAAGTGGAAGTTTTAAAACTGGGGATATATTTATTTCATTAGTTCCATTCAAATGGTTAGAACATTTTCTTCACAAACTTAAAGGAATAATTTCAAAAATGGGATATTTTAAGTGGAAAATTTTCCCTCTCACATCTCTACTCGGACATCTCTAACTAGCCCCACTGAAAAATATTTTATTTTGGGAGAAGTGGTACCCATGGTAATAGTTTTTCTCAGGCCTATGTTTCACTAATTATTACGATACACTGCAAACCAAGGCCATAGTTCAACCGCCCCCCCACTCCCCTAAATTTAATGAACAAAATCTATATAGCTTTATTTGTGGTACCAAAAATATCAAAATTAAGGCACAAGTATAAATCAGAGGGCTGTGTTACCATTAAAACCACTTCATATAGCTTCTAGAGGTGTTTAGTATTTAGAATTTACCCTTGCCCCCGGCAGTTACGGGCTTGTGTTGACATAAAAAAATACTTCAGATAGCTTTTAGAACTGTTTGTCATCTATAATCTTTTCTAGCCTACGGCAATTGGGGGTGTGCCTAACAAACCCACCCTGAAATTCTTGGCTGGCTACGGCATTGCTACAAATTCATTTTTACATCCACCCAGAAGTATGAAACTATGTAGGGCTGGCCACCTCCAAACAAACAGGAGTGACCATAAGCGTAACTTAAGCTTAACTAACCAACCCCTGGTGAGCATTGGGATAATTCCCCTTAAGGGTAACATACCCAAAGTACCAGCTGTGAATCAAACCCAGTACCTTAGGTTCGTAGCCAGGTGCACTGACCAATACACCACAGGGCTGGTAGTAGTGGCCCTGGCGTTTGGAAACAGCGCTCTGATTGGTTGAAATTAATTACGTGAACACGCCCCTTACTCTCTGATTGGTTGTTTGTTTCCCCCTCCTAATGACCCCTTTCCAGTGTTTCAAACGTTTTTATTCTTGTCTCATTTGTTTTTTATCAGTGTTCATTGCTCTTTAAGTGTACTCAATGGTTATTTTATAAGTATGTTCATTGCTTTTTTATTTGTGCTCATTGGTTATTTATGTCTTGGTAGAATGCGGATGGGCCCTTGGAGTTTTTTATTGGTGTGGGAGAGTTTATTGTCGTAGGATTGGGACGGGGCGTTGAAGTTTTTTTATTTATTTATTGGCGTGAAGTCCACAGCGCTAGGCGCTCCTCCCATGGCATTGCTAGTGAGCATCTTCTCTGCCCGGCCACTTAGCGAAGAGTGTGACCACCAAGCAGCTGACAACGTATCATGAGCGTAAGGCCCCTTTCACTTATCCTTCACTCCCCACCCTCCTTACATCTCCACGGCACAGAATGAACTAAGTTAAACTGACTGCTCCCTCTCGCAAGACTCTGTTGGACTGCCTTTCACTTCACCCCTCCCATCACTTCGCACGTAATACCCCTTCTCAGTGGGGATCGTCAGATGTCGCAACAGCAACTTGTTATAAATTTCGGAAGAGGGTGACAACGACCTCGTTGGAGAGTCATGAACCCCCAAGGCCGTTTGGTACATCAGTCATGGCCTTCTGATGGTCACTGGTTCAGATGTGCTTTCCCCCAGGTCCCTAAGACCACTTGGCCCATTGGTCGTGGCCTTCTGAAGGCCGCAGGTTCAGATGTGCTTTCTAAATGCGCAATCTGGGACTAATGATTCAATTTTCCCCCAATAGTAGCCTTACACTTAGACAGCGTGCACACCGGGATTCAAACCTATATATCTTTAGCACAAACAATGTCTGTTGGAACGGCAGTACTTATTGCACCCCCACAATTTTGCTGGTTAACTAGGTAGAATGTGTATCAGCATATGCTTCAAACGTCAATCATTCTGTCACAGGCAGTTTAGTTACGGTTTATACCATGAAAACATGGTAGCAAGTATACAAAAATTACTATAAAATGCACATGAGTTAATTGGCCCCGGCAGCACTCACAAGACAAAGGGTTTCCCCTATGACGTCATCGCACTCTCGCAACCCTGATGACTGGTAATAGTTTGGAGATTGATAAGACAAGTAGAGACAGGAATAGATCATGACCTTGAATGATGTCGCAACCCTCCCCCCAGTAATGGGTTTTCCCAGTGTCATCCCCGCAATGTCGCTACCTCATTGCTTTGACCTCTTAAAAACAGGGGGTAGTTCTCACGATGCAATGACCTCTTTCTCATGTATTTGTTGCACCCTCTCTGAGTCCTAATACTACCCGGCCATAAAAAGTAATAATAAGGAGAGGATGAACTTAACAAACATGATGAATGGAAATTATAAAAAAATATAGATTTAACAAAATGAGCAGTTTATTCATTTAAATGACAATAGCGCAGATAACCATAGATGGTCTCATTATATCATTATGAGTACAGTTGGAAATTATGCTCAAAGCAAACAAATTTATATCCGTGAAGTTGCGCAAGTGTTTTAACCAAAGGAAACATGAAATCCATCATAATATTGATAAACCAGTCTATATGAGGCAATACCACAGCGTATACACTTAAATGTGATACAAAAATATAAGGGCCTAATGGGCACCTTGATATGGTTCCAAAGGTTTCGTAATATACAGAAAACGATATCATAAATATAAAGTAATTTAAATTTGACGACCACACAACAGTGTTTACAAAACGTGAGGGTTTGACTACCAGACCTAAGCCAAACTCCCCCGGGACTATCCGATCTGACTGAGAATATGGGACACACAGTTCCATCAATAAACAAAACTTTAGCTGTTCAAACAGAACTTACGTTACAAAAGATTAAAGTCTTCCTAATTCAAATTCCAATAAAAGGTTACTTCACGTTACGTTAAATCAAACCATAATTTTAAATATGAAAAGTTACTTCAATAAAAAAAAACGGGAATACTCTACAATTCCAAACAATTAAATATTAACATGTCAACTTCTAATCAGCACGTAACTAAGAATATTTACGAGAATAAATACATAAGCACAAGTCCAGCACCCGAGCGGCGACATTTTAAAGATAGAGTATTTAAATTAAATTGACGATTAAAAAACGTTAGATTTAGAAACTGAATATTGTATGCAAAAGGTTTATAGTTGATAAAGAAGTTAGAGTTCATATCTCCACTCGTCTAAGCGATGATTTTGATACATATTACAAGTATTTCTCCAGCCATTGTCCAGGTCCATGACAATGGTCTGTCGTCGATCGTTGATCGTAGAATAGTCAAGTATGGCAAGCTTGCACAGCCATTATATAGCGATTTCGTTGTTCTGGAAAGGAAGGTGGGAGTACACAAAATACACGCATGATGACGTCAACGATGCCTTGAAACAGTCACGTAGACCATTGTTGATTCCACTCGCTCCATCGGAATATCCGTGAATATCTCCAATCACCCGATGTTTTGAAGGAGGTTCCTCTAGCATCCGTCAGAGGTCGGAAACATAATTGTCGTCTAGTTGAAGTTGATAGTTCTTGGCTCATTTCACGCTAGTACAGTCCGAGTGCCGGGACGCTTGTTGACCCACTGGATCTCCCTTGACCCACTCGCCAGTATAGGATTCCAGGTGCCGGCCAGCCTTGCAGGATTCTATTGTGAGCAGATTAGTATTGTAAGTACATGAACAAATTAATACTTAGAATTGGATCGAGTAATGAAATATATTGTGCCACCTCGTATGTATTATGTCTTCTTAGCCTACAAGAACTACAACAGAGAAACATACTATTGTAGGGATCCTAATGAAGTTGAACTTATATTGGAGCGGGTAGTATTCTTTGATGTGATACATCTATTTACGTTAGTATTTGGCGGGGTCCAGTTGTAACATTATACCACGTAATGTTACATATTAATCTGGATTTGAACCTTGACATCTTTTGCAATCTACAACATGCCATAGATCGAGATACGAAGGAAATTTTAGCATCGCTAATGACTGTTGGAACAGCAGTTAAATCAAATAATATTTTAACATATCTTATGCTGTTAAATGAACACGGATTTGCGTGACCGAACAGTTTATACACATTAATACTAATTATGCTCATGATTTTAGGCATTTGAAAATATATATATATATATATATATAGAGATAGAGAGGGGGGGGATTTTTACCCGCATTTGCGTGGAGGAAGAGGGAGTAACAACTATCAGTTCACCCGATCAAGATACGAACGTAAATCTCCCCCTTCAAAATGGCAGCTAGAAAACTATCACAACTTAGCATGGCCATATCAGGGAACCCCACCTTAAATGCATTCAAACATATTTCTAGAGGATATTTAAACGAATAACCAACATATCCTGATCTATAGAGACAGTATTTAAGTAAATTACATGAAAGCAAAATTTACTACTTTAAGATATACAAACCCGCTTAGGGGACTGTATGCTCTAAGACATAACTTTCGCAATATACTAGAACTTCAAATGACGGGGAGATCGTGGTTCGAATTATTGTCAGGTGTACCGAGGGTGGATTTCCAAAGTGGTTTCCCACTCACCCTTAACGAAAATAGGGCTATTCTTCCTCCAAACTCAACCTTACTCATCCCTAACACATTAGCGTAATTAATACATAAGCGTATAACCTGAACATGTTGTTATGCCCGCTATGTTACCTTTTAGTAATAGGCCACTAAAATACTACAAGGAAGGGAGGGAGTAAGCTAACATACAAAATGATTTAAAGCAGCAAAAGCAAGAGTTAAAAATGAGAATAATAATTTATTGAAAAATGTGACAACAATAAATCACGTGGCCTTAAGGGTCAACCTGTAGCTGTAGTCGGAAAACATTGTGCAATAGATAGTTTCAACGAGAAACAAAAGAATATCAGAATGAGTCAAATTGACCATGTATATTTTAAATAGTAATAGAAAACAATAATAATCTCTACACAAGGTAATGAACAATGTATAGCTTTATGAGCCCTAATTTTTAGTTATTAAGAAAATGTCTGAGCTTCTAAAGACAAAAATTGACATATTAACTGAAACTGTTATGTTACAACAAACATTACATTTTATTCAAATCAAGAGTTTGGCTTCAGACCGTAAGTCGAATCTCTCGCGGGACTACTAGAAACGGCAACATAAAAGTCTTTTTAACAATGACAACCAACAATGGGTACTGATTCAATATTCATATTAAAACACTTTGCAAAATTTAAAGTTAAATTTAAGACAAACAGCAAAATTTACGTTACATAAATATTATAAAACAAAAGAATGAATTTAAATGATCTTAATTTAAGTTTAAATGCACCTCAACAAAACTTAGTTGTGCACCAACAGCAATTATAAAGTATTTTCAAATGAAGCAAGCACCTAAAAGTCGAACCAAAATAATAGATTTTGAAATAAAAAGTTTTTTTATAGAAATACTCATATTTCAACCAAAAATTACAAGTTTATCTCTGACCTCAAAAATTTAGTTCTAATTTATATGACCTATAGCGTCAATATTTAAATAAGAATAACGAAGATTTACACAGTTTTACAACTTTCCTGGTAGAGTCCATTTTCAGGAAAAATCGTCCCCTGACGATATCAAATATTAACAGTCCATAGAATCTACTATATTAATATTCCACCCTCGGTGGTGCCGAGTCCAATAGTCCACCCATGGTGGTGCCGAATCCAATATTCAATTTTCTCTTCAGTGCCGCCATATTATATAGCCTCTCGTTGCCAAGGGATACAATGGTGGGAGAAGTTGAAACTAGCCGGTGACGTCCCGTTAGTATACCGCAGCCTTCACTTGGACACGTATACCATTTCTCTTCCCGCTCTCTGATTGGTCATCGCGTCTTCATCAAGATCACCCTAGGTATGTTGTTAGTGATCTTTTTAACTAGAGTTGCTGATGACGCAGGGTATCAGGCGATGGTTTGGTGGTTGGTTCAACTCTGCGCAAGAGGGCAGGTAAATCCGAGCCCACGTCTAGTATGTTGTCCCGGTAGTCACACATCAAACACTTGTGGCCAGGCATACCGAAACATCAGCTGTTGAGACACCACGGAAGATTTGCCCCACTCGTCGAATTAGGACGTGTTGAAGTTAGGCCAGGCTTGAAGGCTGTGCTAGCCAGAAGGTTCAGAGGGTAAGTACATGAACAGTTTATATAGAAGAGAATTGATTGTGTATTATAATGTTTGTGTATAGCTTGAAACTACATGGAACTAGAATAGAGAAGAGTTTTATGACAGTAGGTATAAGTTAATGTCGACGTTCTTTGGAGTGGAATCGAAAGAGAATTTATGCTTGTAGGTTAACATGAGATGGGGTGGGGTTGCTTTATTGTAACGTACTAAACTAGTACCGCTACAAGGTATAAGACGTTCCAATAAAAAGAAGACCAAGAAAAAAAAATTAAACATGTTTTTACTGTGTATGAGTATATTTTAAATCATTAAGGAATATATGGCTTTTGTTTTGTGTTGTAAAACATAAAAATGGGCATAGGTACACATACTTGTCGGTATGCCGGTGACTGTGAGCTCAGGGTTCAAACCCTGGCCATATGTATTGACTTTTTTCTTTAAAAGTCACCCACTCCAAATCCAAGTAAATGATGGCATACTTCCTGTAAATTCAACCTTTCCAAAACCTAACTCGTTAGCGTAATTAGTACATAAGCATTTTACCTAAAGGGATAACTAAACGCGGTGCTGAACAATAAATGTATAAAGGTAAAAAAGACAACCTTGCCAAGATTGATTTAAATTGGTTGATGCTTTAAAAAGTTATTTTGAGACATATCCAGCCCAGACAGAAAGATTAATGCAGATTGGTGGAGTTAAAACTTAAAACTCGCTTCACCCGCTCGATAAAAAAACCACACGTTTATGTTTTTATTTGTTTCTACCTTTTGACAAAATTTGTTAAATCGCCTACACAGGAAGCATTTTATATCTTTGCGCAAGCAGAAATTTAACATTCCAACTTGTACCAGTCTGGGGGCACAAGTCGTGGACGATGAGAGAGCAAACCGGCTTCAGTACACACGCACGACAGGGGCTCGAACCTCGACTTCTCCCGTCAATATTTATTTATTTACTTAATCCGTAGTAACCTGTAATGCTCTTGTTCCTTTATAAATTCATGTCTCATAATCATATTGGCTGTATATAATATAATTATTTTACGGACTGCCTTCTTTAACGATCACCTATTATAATAGTTTGATTTTGAATATCAAAAAAGATGATACGCCATAATATTTATCGTCATTAACAGTTTTTCAAAAAAATTCAATTGTATCGAGCCAATTTAAAACAATAAGCGTGGCTGACAATTAATATTACACCATCGACGATGAGACCATTCGTATTTGTCCGATTCTATTTCGATCTAAATTAGAAAGTATGGGTCAGTGGTTATCTGGTGAAAGGGGATTTGGTTCATATATATATATATATGGCTGATTTAAGAGCAGCCCTGTCTTTTTCTTCACGTGAAAATTAGGAACGGAGCGACTGACTAATCAAGACGATGGAATATTCAATAACATTGACATCGGGTATTTCAGTTCTCTTCTGTTTGTATTAAGCCGTTCTGTTATATATATTAAAAAGAAAGCGATTTAATTTTAAATTGGATGTGTATTTGCCAGGGTTAAATTTATGACTGTTCTAAAAGATACAATTTTTAAACTCCGCCTATAAAATCTATGTGCATTGACTAACATTTTCTTAATCCAGTCCTAAAACTAAGTTTGATTCAAAATGTTGATTTAACCGACTATAGGGCATTATCTGCCTGATTCAATATACTATGTGTTCTGGTACATAGATTATAAAAGCTTCTTTTAATTTTATTTTGTATATTATTTAATTTGGCACTTTCTAAGTTATGTGTATTCTATAGTATATATTTAATCTAAATCAATGGTACCGAATATATGTCAAAAGTGAGAGGTTAGCGATTTTGTAAACATTGCCATTATTTACATATGACTATTAATCTTATTTAATCTCTCATTTGTTTATAATAATCTGTATATATACATAAGAAATTGCGTAAAACATTTGAAGTATTCTCTAAAATTAAATTTAGTCCAAAGTACCTAATTAAAAAGTGTCCGGTAACACATCTTACTATTTGTATGATTTGTTTACACGCCTAACTAAGGTAGAAATTAGAGAAAATCCACACATACAAGCACACGCTGTCCCGTTGGCTACCCTACCTGTGGTTTGGTTCACGATTGAAAAATAAACCTTCAACCTAATGGCTTGTTGACATGTTTTTGAAACAAACCTATCAAAGCGAAAAAACAGTGCTGATGTTTAGAGGGTCTAAGGGTTGTAATCTTAATATAGTGATTTTCCTGTGAGAGGGAGTACCAGCTCTATTCCCTGTTTGACGAATATTATTTAATATTTTGGCTGATTTCTTAGTTACACTTCAAATATAAATGTTCATAGGCGACTATTATTTTCTCTAGCAGGGGTCTTGGGTGTGGGGCTTGAAGCAAGAAAACAATTATTTTTATGTGTGGCTAAGATTCGAACTTCTTCTTTGAAAAAATTATTGTTAATATCTTGAATAATTTCTTGCCTACACTCTAAAAATATATTCATGAACAATACTTATTTTTTTCTAGCATGAGTCTTGGGTTCGGAGCAAAAAACAATTACAATTATGTGTTACTAAAAGTCGATAAGCACATTACATGATATTAAAATGCAACTTTTATTCGTTGTTCTGTTGTTATAAGTGGTCCAAGGAATAAAACGGTTATTTCTAAAATAACTACATCTTTTTTCACTTCATCGTTGGGTAGCAATCTACCGTCACGATTTATAAATATAAATGAACGTCTATACGACTCTTTGTGGGTGTGTATATATGTGAACTTATCATCTTACCTTAAAACAAACTTAGTTAATTTATAAAAGCTATCTAAACAGTGAAACTGTTTGTAGGGTTTTCCCGTACCGAATGCTGGTGCACATTCCAGCTAGATGGAAAATCTAGTAGACTAGCAAAGCCCCTTCGCTAATGTGAGGTGCACTCGGAAGGAAGTACGACCGTTCTAACAGACATTAGTGGTTCTAAAGATATTGAAGTTCGAATCCTTTTGGGCACGCCGTCTGAATGTTAGCTTCATTTAATTTTAGCGGGGGGAATTCAAATCCCTGCCAGGTAAACAGTTGGTATTTCTCCCTCCAGAACGTCTTATTAATAATCCCTACTGCACCATCATAATTAATATATAGACGTTTGACACGAAAAGGGTACGTTTAACTAATCTAGTTATAACGTGAGAGGTTGTGAGTTCGAATCTCTCTCGGGTCAAATGGGAATGTTTTCTACTCTCCCCCACTCCAAGTAAACGCTGAAATATTTCCACCTTACTCCTCCGGTCCATGACGGACACCATCATCAACGCATGTCGAAGGACGATACCAGACAACCGATTTTAGTAGACTTTTGTGGTGGGGATAGCGGTCCCTGAGGATTATAAATCACCGTAAGGCTTCCGAATCCCCTGATTGTTCATAATTAGAGCTGTATCAATGCTCTATAGTTGCGACATCAGCGGGAAAAACTCATTACCATATATGGGGTTGCGACATTGCGGTTATGACACTTGGAAAACCCATTATTGGGGAAAGGGTTGCGACATCATTCAAGGTCATGATCTATTCCTGTCTCTACTTGTCTTCTCGAGTCACCAAACTGGTGCCAGTCATCAAGTTTGTGACAGTGCGATGACGTCATAGGGAAACCCCTTTGCCTCATGAGTGGTGCCAGGGCCAATTACCTCATGTGTATTTTATAATAATTTTTTCTATACTTGCATCGATGGTTTCATGCTCTATACCGTAACTAGATGGCTGGTGACAGGGTGATCGACGTTTGAAGCAAATTCTGGTACACATTCTACCTGGTTGACCGGAAAAATCGTGGGGGTGCAGGAAGTAAGGCCGTTCTAACTGACATTAGTTGTGCTAAAGCTATAGATGTTTGAATCCCAGTGTGCACGCCATCTAGTTGTAAAGGTAATGTGGGGTATAATCGAATCATTGTTCCCAATAGTGGGCATTTAGAAAGCACATCTGAACCCGCGGCCTTCAGAAGGCCACGACTGATGCGCCAAGTGTTCTTGGGGGACTGGCGGAAAGCACATCTGAACCAGTGATCTTCAGAAGGCCATGACAAATGTACCAAACGGTCTTGGGTGTTCATGACTCTCCAACGAAGTCCTTGTCACCCTCTTTCGAAATTTATATCAAGTTACTGTTGCGACATCTGGCGATCCCCACGATCCCCACTGAGAAGGGGTATTACGTACGAGGTGATGGGAGGGGTGAAGTGAAAGGCAGTCCAACAGAGTCTTGCGAGAGGGAGCAGTCAGTTTAACTTAGTTCATTCTGTGCCGTGGAGATGTAAGGAGGGTGGGGAGTGAAGGAAAAGTGAAAGGGGCCTTACGCTCATGATACGTTGTCAGCTGCTTGGTGGTCACACTCTTCGCTAAGTGGCCGGGCAGAGAAGATGCTCACTAGCGATGCCGTTGGAGCAGCGCCTGGCGCAGTGGACCTCACGCCAATAAATAAATAAAAAACTTCAACGCCCCGTCCAAATCCTACGACAATAAACTCTCCCACACCAAAAAAACCCTCCAAGGGCCCGTCCGCATCCTACCTAGACATAAATAACCAATGAGCACAGATAAAAAAGCAATGAGTATATATATATATATAT
>CABFOW010004025.1:7207-41434 GCA_902141385.1 Timema californicum | reverse complement strand
TATATATATATATAAAATAACCAATGAGCACACATAAAAAAGCAATGAATACTAATAAAAAATTAGAAAAGAATAAAAACGTTTGAAACACTGGAAAGGGGTCAGGAGGAGGGGGGAAACAAACAACCAATCAGAGCGCTGTTTTCAAACGCCATGGCCTTTACTGCCGGTTGCGGAGACTACATCATTCCACACAATAATACCAAATTACATGAACCCAACAATGTCTGCACAAGCAAGTTTTAACGAAAATGGTTTCTATTTACCATTCTTTTATCTTGAACGTCTACTTAAAGTGAGTATGTCTACGAAGTTTCGTCCCGTTAAAATAAATGAAATGGCTAATGTTCGGTAATTTTTAGGATTTAAATTGTATCTATAACGAATATGAAACAGGTATTTAGCTTAGCATTGCACGTAGCAGCAAAATCCTACATAATCTAACCCCCACACGTCTTAGTACCTGTACGATTTATACGCTTAAAAACCATTCTGAGCCAGTGGGGGAGTCCCTTGTTCAATTCCCTGGCATAAGCGAAAATACTGGTTTAGTTTTTAAAATAACTGCCCTGACTGGTATTTTGTACGTGTTCCAATAAAGGGTTTAAAGGGTTCTAGGTTAATTTCCCATTCAAAGACAAAAAGTTATAATTGTTGTTTTACAAAGTGCTTGATCAAATATTCAAGCAGCACTTTAGTGTCTACGATAGCGTGTCTGTATAGTAAACTATTGGCCCAGGGTTCATTTCCTGTACAAAGGCAGAAACTTATAATCGCCACTTTAGACATTTATTAAATTCACGTTTCACCAAGAGTAAACATAAGTCTGTACACTTTCATTAATAATGTGTGTGTGTATTGTAAACAAATCCATTGGAATAGTACCCAATTTAAAAATAAATATTAGAGAGATAGAGAGACAAAACCTATATGTATGCAGTGCCAAGGGACACTGGTTCGAATCCAAACAGGGTCTGAAAATGAAAGTTTATCATTCTTGGACTAAATTTTTGTAGTTGTACTAAGGTGTTTTTATTAGACACACTTTGCAAAATATCCAGGGATCGATTCCCTACATGGGTGAAAATATATGTTTAACCTTCATAGTGTTAAATTAACTGCGGTGGTAATTGCTCTAGGGTTCAACTTCATTTATTACACACACTTTGTGAATGTTGGTTTCAGCTAAAGCAATTATGTTTAGGAAAAAATGTAACATATTATATTAATACCAAAAATATTATACATTTTAAAGAGATGAGTTTGAGGTTCGAATCTTACTAGGGTAAACTAGGCGCGTTTTTTTCACTCTCCCTCCACGCAGATGTTGGCTCACTTCTGTGAATGTTGGTTTCAGCTTAATCAATTATGTTTAGGAAATAATGTAACATATTGTTTATTTTAAAGAAAAAAATACGTACATGTTTGTAACAGTGCTTACTTTGACATGTGTTATAGTTGAATTGGAGACCGGTAATGGAGGGACGGTCCTCCCACCACCGCTGGCTACTAGTCCCCCTCACCACACTGCAGGAGCACCGCTGGCGAGCCTGGGAGCCAGTACTCGAACCCCGGCTGCGGTGAGAGAGACGGGGATCGTGGTGGCGGCCCCTCAACCGGGATTTAGTGGCCCGGTAAATCATGTAGGTGGGGCATTGTCAAATGGCGTGCTATCTTTCCCCTAGTCTTGGCAAATTCAGTTTTAAGGATTACTAAATATGTGAGTTGACATTTGTTCGTGGTGTTTATTTCAACCTGAAATACCGCGCTGAGTCCAAACTTCATCACCACCAAAAGCTTAGTAATTATAATTAAACTTAAATTTACTACTCTTATTAGAAGACTGGTCCATATCAAGGTGGAAGAGTCATGAACGCGAGAAAAGGTCAATATTTTAACAGTCCCGGTGAGCTAGGGGAGTTACAACACACTCACTAAATACATATATGAGGACTTTGGTTGATCAAGATATAGATACAAACAAGTTCGGGGAAATTTCTTCTGGGTAGTAATGTGGAGGGTTGTTTGGATACAACAGATTTGGCCTGTACTAAACATGAACTACCTTAACTGTGAAAAAACAAAACAAAAAAAACGGCTGTTCACAGACATATACATACCTCAGCTCAGTCTGAGTGGTAGAGCACGAGAAATAATAATTTAAAAAAATGTACTTGAAATAAAAATTAAAAAGAAAAAAATTGAAGAAAGTTATTTATTTACTGTGTTCACTTTCTCAGTGTTTATAGCAAAAAAACAGAAAAAAAACAAGTTCCCTGCTTATCGGGTCGACCAGTATCACATACATTTAAGTTATGTCAATATTATTCACTCGTAAATATTGATAAGTGACTCAGTGGTAGGTTTATGGTACAATTTAAGTGACCTACATATAAAAAAATATGCTTATACATGAAATAAAGATATAATATATTTAAAAAAAAATACAACACAAAGCTCTTCACAGTAATCCGATATGGGAAACTGCGAAAATATAGGTCTATATATATGTTGCCTTTTTCTATCCTCAAAGACAAGGAATGGGCTCACCAAACAAAATGTAGCTTGGGCTGCTCACGTTGCACCACCGGACTATGCCGGATGGAATTTCACCTTCTAATAGAGCTTAGGCACACGCATACGGTGTTTGCTTCATATTCGTAGGGTAACTTCCCTGCTAGAAAGTTATTTTACCTACAAAATAAACTCGGAGCTCCACCCCGGAACCTCCGATCACCGCCATCACTTTCAAACCCACTGCCCTCCTTACAGGAATCTCCCAACCTAGCCCCCTTTCCGAGCGTCTTCCAGGAATTACCCAAAAGTCGCCCGAAAAGGGCGGTAAGATTCCCGCAAAAAAAAAAATCATAATTCCTAATATAGCCCTTTTATAGCAAGTACTACATTAGGGAAAACGCTTAAATATATAGCCCTTTTATAGCAAGTACTACATTCGGGAAAACGCTTAAAGCTAACACTAACAATATTATGATTAATAAAACAATTACAAAAACAATTATAGTCTTCCTCAAAGACCAAAAATACCCGCCAGAAAATAATAACAATTCAATAAAAACAGATTTATCTTCCCTCTCATTCTACCATCGCTCGGCAGACATGCTCGCCTAGCAACACGCTCGTGTGGCGGGATCGCAAACTACTTACCTAATCAAGATGGATCCCCGTAGAAAAATTTATAATAAATAAAAATAAGGCGAAATAAAAAAAATTAACGATATAAAATGGACTGCAAAAAAAATCAGGTAAGTAATAAAATAATGCACAGATTAGTGTAATTATAGATCTAAGATATATATAATTATTTTTATTCCAAAAATGTAAGCAACCAGGGAACCACATTAAGTAGTTAATATCCCATGGTAACAGCAATTAAAACGAACGTGCTGCCAAGGCGGCCATTACTAACACCACACAAAATGCATATAAAAGGGAAGATTCACAAAATCACAACAAATAATATATATTTTATAAGATGTTAAGAATACTAATAGTAATAATAATAATAATAATAATAATAATAATACAACTAGGGGGTTATTGAAAATCCTCACAATATTCTTGCAGTTTTTAGATAAAAATTTGTTTGCTAAACTAAATCAAATATTACTCCAGTACAAACACAAGCCTGTAGTTTATTTTCCTCACTTGGTGGTATCAACAGTTGTTGAAAATCTGTCGAAGATGTCCTGGAATTTAATGACAACTTTTTATCTTCATTTAAAAAGTTTCTCATTCAATGCCGCTATGCTCATGACAGATATTCACAATTGTGAGGAAAATAAACTACAGGCTTGGGTTTTTACTGGAGTAATATTTGATTTAGTTTGGCCAAGAAGTTTTTTTGTTATAACAACTGCAAGAATATTGACCTCATCTCGCGTTCTCTACCCTCTCACTTTAAAATATCTGGATTAATTGGAAAAGTTCTGTGTGTGTGTGTGTGGGGGGGGATTAGGGATGGAAAAGGTTTAATTTAGAGTTGAAGTACCAGAATTTGCGTAGAGGAATAAAGTAAAACCATGAATGAAAATGAAGAACACACTTCAGAGATTCAAACCTTGATCTTTCCGTCTTCGTCAATCCAGTCCACTACGAGAGTGACCCCTTAGCGGCTTAGACTATGTGACCACTCACGTGAGTAATATTATTAAACCATTTTCATCTAATTTTAGTGACTGAATTTATAGATAAACATAATTAGTGAAACAAAATCACACATAAATAAATAATCGGCACAAGATAAAACTAAACACACAGAAGAATAAACTATGGTAGCACAAACTAATTATGCCACAAATAAAAATATAGATGACAATAGGCTACATAAGCGTCCAAACAGATGTCCCCGAGAGAATATTTTCCAACCCTCTTCATCCGTTGTTCATCTGTCTAGAGCTAGATCCGTTGTTTGGATCTCAGATGGCCTTGACACTAGGAACAGCATGAACTCCATAGTGAACACACTACACATCTCCAGCCCTTGCTAAAGGCGACGGAACAGAGATAGTACACAAAAGCCAAGAAAAAAAGGCCCGAGACCTCTCAAAAAAAAAATCTCAAACCATAAGGAAAGTAGACCTAAAAACCTAGCAAAATGTCCCCAAAAGCTATTTATTATTATTATTATTAGCACCGCGTCTTACTACCCGTTCGGGTTATACGCACTTACGCTAATGTGTAATGGTAGGTGGGATCCAAGACCGGGGTATCGGGAGAGTTGACATACTAGTACAAGCTAGCGATGGACAAGGCTAGAAGGAAATGGAGAGATGTATTAAATACACCCTTAGATGTAACCTTGCTACTAGCTCACAAGAATCTTACTTTTCGTGATCACGGAAAGGACATGTCATCAACACACAAAGGACTCTTTGTGAAATTGGTAGATTTACTTTCTAATTATGAACCCGACTTGAAAGATCATTTTGTAAGAATTAAACATTCTACTGTTTAAGGTAAATAAACAGAGGCAGTGAACTGATATAAGTTATATAAACAAAGGCAGTGAACTGATATAAGTTATATAAACAGAGGCAGTGAACTGATATAAGTTATATAAACAGAGACAGTGAACTAATATAAGTTATATAAACAGAGGCAGTGAACTAATATAAGTTATATAAACAGAGGCAGTGAACTGATATAGGTATAACTTATAATATAGAAAGAATATTATCTGACTCTAACTTGAAGGACACTATTTTAATGTTCAGGAAAGGGACTGTCCGGCCAAAACATGAAAGAAGAGGATATTTTAATGTTCAGGAAATAGAAAGAAGACATGCTGTCTCCTAATGGCGATAGTGTCTCCCGTAGATTCGTCGCAATGATATCATTTTCACTGTTAGTTCTTCAAACACGCTTTCACTTTGAATTTCCGCCCCCATCCCCCTAACTGCTCCCTTCCTGCCCTGAAGCGGTAAGGGAGAGTTTCCGAAAGCTCTCTTTGAGCATCCCAAAGTTCTACATCCTTCTCCGTACAGTCTGTTTAGAAAGATTGAGAGCGTGGGCATGGTACCAACATGTCTATATTTCCCTTGTCGTTATTAACTGCACTAATTGTGTAAGGATGAATAATATAGAGTTTAAAGAGGCGGACGTGGAAAACCACCAAGTAGCAATCACTAGTAGTAGGCCAGGATTCAAACCCTGACCTCCCTTCATCAGTTTGCCAGACTATTTATCTTGACGCCTAGTCCACCAATGCCGATGGTTTGTCACATGCCTTGAAGTCAAAAGTTGCAGCCTTTTTCCTAGGCTTCTAATGTTTATTAGACTTTGAGTCCTTTTTCCTTGGCTTTCAGGGGCTTTCTCTTGTTTTTTGGGGCCCAGTTCTTTAACTTGTGGGATATTTTGCTTTGCTTTTAGGGAATTTTCTCTTAGCTTTCAGGGACTTTTTCCTCGTATTTTGGGGCCCAATTATTTGACTTTTGGGATGTTTCGCTTTGTTTTTGAGGCCTTTATCCTTAGCCTTTATCCTTAGCCTATTTACTTAGCTTTTTGGGCCTTTTCTCCTAACTTTTAAGGCAATATTAAATAGCTTTTGGGTGACCTGGCGGTCTAGGGGTAAGGTGTCAGACTTCTATGCTAGTGGCCGGGGTTCAATCCTCGGTCCCGGCAAAGATTTATCTGATTACCAAACCCTTCCTTCACCTCTGACAAGACATCTTGTGAATGTGAGGAATGCCAGGCCTCCACCGTGGTTCGGATTCCACGTTAAACTGTAGGTCCTCCATTTCATCTCACAATCACCCTACCATTACACATTAGCGTAAGTGCGTACAACCCGAACGGGTAGTAACACGCGGTGATAATAATAATAATAAATAACAATCACAAAACTGAATTGAACACAATCTAACAAATTGCTACAAATAATGAATACTCCCACTCTATAATGTACACAACTCTTCAAAAACAGAACACCGAACTAGTCAATAAATTCTCTACCCCCTCTCTAAAGAGTCAGGGGAGGAAAGGGGGGGAATTTGTTGAGGATCAGGGAAAACAGAAAGTGGTCAGTATTTTAAATTATTTTAAGAAAGCTCTTGAGGCCTAAGGACATTGCCCGTCTACCTGAGATAAAAACATCTATATGTGCATGTTGTGTAAAGTAAGTGAGCCCTCGCATGTAATGCGAGTCTGAAACCTTATGCCATGTTACCCCTAATTGGTTTGTTCCCAAACAAAACTGAACATAGAATACGGAAATCTATATTCGGCCTACTCACATAGGGTAATCCTTGTTGGTGCTCTTACACGATACATTGAGAGACCATCTTAAGCTTCTTTCCTCACTACTGCAAGAAGATCAAGGACCAATAAACCCCCTTCATTGGCCGCGTGGTCTAACGCGCTACTCTCGCAGTAGACTAGACTGACAATGACAGGGAGATCGAGGTTTGAGTCTTGGTCGGGTGTACTGAGGATTGTTTTCACTCTCCCTACACGCAAATGTAGGTACACTTCCTATTAATATAACCTTCCTATTCCCTAAAACCACTATCCTAATCAGTTCATAAACGTATAACCCGAACGGGTAGTCAGACAAGAAACAGAAAATTAATAAATCTTGGCAAATATAAAGTATTTAGGCACACTTGAGATGTGCATTTAGACACTGCAGTTTGTTGACCTTTAGACATATTGACGGCCTATTGGCTTACCTCACATGAACCCCAGCAAACCTTACTTACTACTAGAAAGTTCGTTGCTGCACTTACCAAAGTACGCCTCCTATCCCCAACTTGAGCTAGTTCTATCCAGTTCACCTCATTACACCGTATCCTTATCTTGAACTAGTTATACCCAGTCCACCTCATTACACCCTATCCCTATCTTGAGCTAGTTCTATCCAGTCCACCTCATTACACCCTATCCCTATCTTGAGCTAGTTCTACCCAGTCCACCTCATTACACCCTATCCCTATCTTGAGCTAGTTCTACCCAGTCCACCTCATTACACCCTATCCCTATCTTGAGCTAGTTCTATCCAGTCCACATCATTACACCGTATTTCTATCTTGAGCTAGTTCTATCCAGTCCACCTCATTACACCATGTCCTTATCTTGAGCTAGTTCTATCCAGTCCACATCATTACACCGTATCCTTATCTTGAGCTAGTTCTATCCAGTCCACCTCATTACACCATGTCCTTATCTTGAACTAGTTATACCCAGTCCACCTCATTACACCCTATACCTATCTTGAGCTAGTTATACCCAGTCCACCTCATTACACCCTATCCCTATCTTGAGCTAGTTCTATCCAGTCCACATCATTACACCGTATCCTTATCTTGAACTAGTTCTATCCAGTCCACCTCATTACACCATGTCCTTATCTTGAGCTAGTTATATCCAGTCCACCCCATTACACCGTATTTCTATCTTGAGTTAGTTATATCCAGTCCACCTCATTACACCATGTCCTTATCTTGAGCTAGTTATATCCAGTCCACCTCATTACACCGTATTTCTATCTTGAGTTAGTTATATCCAGTCCACCTCATTACACCGTATTTCTATCTTGAGCTAGTTTTATCCAGTCCACCTCATTACACCATGTCCTTATCTTGAGCTGGTTCTATCCAGTCCACATCATTACACCGTATTTCTATCTTGAGATAGCTCTATCCAACCTAACTCATTACAACGTATCCTTATCTTGAGCTGGTTCTATCCAGTCCACCTCATTACACTATATATCTTTCCTTGCCTAAATATATGAAAATTGACATGTATACTAAAGTAAAAACTGAGGTTGTGAAACTAATTTTTGTAGTTATTTATACATATATTCCATGCGTGATGACTTAAATAGTGCTATTGCGAGGGTTTGACACTAAGAAGGTATTAAGAGCTGTCATGATAGCAGGCCAAACTCAGCTCCCGGCTCGAGCGAGGTATTATGGGAGTCAAATGGAAAATAAAACACCTACGATGTGCCAGAAATATGTGCAGTGCATTCGTACTTGAATGATTACTGGACAGTTCCGCAGTGACGATGGGGGACAGAGCGACAAAGTTTACTGTTGATAACTACATTATGTCCATGTCATGACAGAATGAAGATTTGTGCTCAGTGCTTATCTGTGAAGCCATTTCAAAATGGTCAAAAATGGCATTTTTATAGCATTTTGTTATCTTAATATAATTTAATATTTCAACAATGTTCAGTGCTAGGAACTTCTATCAACTCTTTATCCCCATTAATGTTTAATCAGAAATGATCCCTGTGAAATAGCGTTGGTGTAACTTTAATATTTTTAGCCAACTGTATCACGGAGTTATGGACATGCGATGCACGCTCACGGTAATAATTATTTTACGCAAAGAACGTTTACAGTGTGAGTGGGTTAAACAATACAGATAAATAATAAAGTAAAATGCTATTACAGTATTTGTATTTACATAAGAAATCTATCTATAATCATGGGAGGGTTTGTGGTTTTTCCTGTTTGGATACTACAGCATTGTCTTTCTAGAATAAACTGTAAATTACTTTTAGTTTTAACTCTAAATACATCGTTTTGTGTACTGTGCACATCCAAATTCAATCCAAGTTTTAAAATTAGGGGAAAATAATTAATATATGTACAGTTGAAAGTGGTATTATAACTTATTCATGTCGCATGAACCAAAATTAGTGATTAATTATATAACTGCCAAAGCAGTGTTTCTCAAAGTTTTCCCGATAACAGATCATTTTATGAGCGTTGAATGCACACGCGGACCACCCATCCTAATATACTACCAACCTGTCACTTGTCGAAGCAAAAATTATCTAAAGAAAGTGTTTATCAAGCAGTAAATACAGCATCTTTATATAACTTTGTTTCATATACACATTTTACAGTCCGATTGTCATAGAAAGAGCCTTGTTTAACAGCTAGACGCGATACCAACTCTACTGTCTCGTTAAGTCATATGATCTGTCATGATAACTTATATATTATTAATAAACCGGCAATCCCACGCGCCGTTGCCCGTGGCCCATGTGGTATTGTGTTGGAAAGCTAGTTAAAAATCCTGCTTTGAAGTGCATTCGGACTCCCTTCCGTCCATTCATTGTACACATTTCAGCTCTCTACGTGCCGTAGATTTGGCCATCATCGCACACAAACAAACACACAGACACGTCCTTTTCTACACTAATATTATAGAGAGGAAAGATTTGATTTTTGTTTGTTTGTTTGTAATAAAGAATAAATTAAATTTTCAAAATAAAATATAGCCTATGTTACTCGCTGATAATGTATCTTTATATTGGTGAGAGAATTTTTTAAATAGGTATAGTAGTTTTTGAGTTTATCCATTACAAACAATATTAGTATAGATAACACTAATGTAGTAGGTAAAGTTTGTATGGATGTAGGCTCTTTCTAAGAAAATATGACTGTACTTGTGTAACGAAGTCAAGTTGACTTAGTGGAGATGACCTGTCAACATTGAACTCTTTCTAAGAAAATATGACTGTACTTGTGTAACGCAGTCAAGTTGACTTAGTGGAGATGACCTGTCAACATTGAACTCTTTCTATGAAAATATGACTGTACTTGTGTAACGCAGTCAAGTTGACTTAGTGGAGAGGACCTGTCAACATTGAACTCTTTCTATGAAAATATGACTGTACTTGTGTAACGCAGTCAAGTTGACTTAGTGGAGATGACCTGTCAACATTGAACTCTTTCCAAGAAAATATGACTGTACTTGTTGTAACGAAGTCAAGTTGACTTAGTGGAGATGACCTGTCAACATTGAACTCTTTCTAAGAAAATATGACTGTACTTGTGTAATGAAGTCAAGTTGACTTAGTGGAGATGACCTGTCAACATTGAACTCTTTTGATTTATTTCAATTTTTACTTTCTAATGAAGAGGAACACATTGTAATTGTGAAAAATTATGACCTTTAGATTATGATAAATTATTACATCTTATGTCGGATCTGTTTTGTTTGAATTTTGATTGAAACCGTCAAATAAGCAATAGTTTAACTTTGGGTAATTAAAAAAAAAGTTGTATAAAAGTGTTGTTTAAAATGGCTATCTGGATAACCTGTTTCGATGGCCGCATATTCTAAGGCTAACTACGCCACCAAGGCGGGTAATTGCCCAAATAATGTAGAAGTTGAAAACAAATGCATATTGAAATATTATTATTATTATCATCATCATCATCATTATTAGGTGTTCTGTCTCACTACAAGTCCATTCCTTTGTTCAGTGAACTTATACTGTCAATGCACCCTGTCCTCTGCCTCCTCCTACTTCCTAAACTCCTCTTTCCCTCAACCTTTCCTTCTATGACGTCGTGCAGGAGACAGTTCCTCCTAAGGGTGTGTCCGATCAAGTAAAATATCCTCATAAATTAAATAATACAAACAAACAGGAACAAATACACAAGCATTTCAGCACTAAGAGAACATCTCAACTATATCGGAACTTTCCTTTCCTGGCCTTCAAAGCTGCGACTGGTGAATCAGTTGGATGGAATCAATGTCTTCGTCAACTCACTTTAAATTGATAACATCGTAAGCTCGGAAGGCCTTTATTGTCCCATGGTAGACTGTGAATTGTTCTTTATAAGCTTCAGCTTTGAAAAGCTTCTTTCACAGACACACAGATCGTCAGACATAATGTTAGGCTTGGTAAAAGGATCTTACAGACAGTCGTTTTGTCCCTGCACCCACCTAGTGGGTCAACCCCTAAATCAACTGGGCTGTTTTTATGAGGGCATTTTGGACAAAGTGCACCCCCATTCATGAGAGACTATATTATGAAAGTCAGTGATAAATCACACGTTAAGCCCCTACTCCCCAATACACACGGCTAAGATTTGAAAACCAACACTTCCTGTTCACCAATATTACCATATATTGCGAACCTAGCGCCGGAGACTATGTGGTCACTGGTTCGATTACTTGCTTTATTGAGAAAGTCTATGCTTCAGTATGAGTGGTGCGCTTTAAAACAAAGCTTTGTTTGATATCGGTATAAACAAAGACCATGGGCCTTTCTTAATTAAGTTTGATTCTTTGTGGATTTTAAACTCATTAAAGTGATTCTGAGCCCCCAAATTAAATATAAACAAACGAACGAACTATATATTTAACTATTTGATAGAAGAAACATCTAGACATTGATTGATTGTGTTGATGCTGTGACGCCATTCCTCTATCTCGGGCTGTGTACACTGGTACAGCCCCTTGGTGCACTGTCATCAGACACCCTGGGAAGCCGCTCAACACACACGCCAGCAAACTAGTTGGCTGGAGACCAAGGGAGAAACAGGCGGGGTGGCTTTACGATGGCTATAACTCCAGCAGCAACGGCCAGACGCACACAACACTAAAATATCATATTCAGGCGTTATTATTTGGGGAATTATGAAATAGTCTGTAAAAAAAAACCTGTAGAAAGCTGTCATTTTATGAGAGAGAGGAAGGTTAGAACTATCAGCTATTATAGCTGGGTGTTTGTTGGTTTTCTGAAAAACGCGTAGAAAATTAATTTACTGTGAATATTTTTGAAGATATTGAGATCCAAATAGTTGATAGTCTTTTTGGTGTGATATTCGGTGGTGAAGTTTAAGTTTGTAATGTACTGAACCTCCTCACGTTGGAACGCCATTTGTAATGTCCTGTCGCTGTGGTTGTGCCCTTTGTTGGAACACCATTTGTAATGTCCTGTCGCTGTGGTTGTGCCCTTTGTTGGAACGCCATTTGTAATGTCCTGTCGCTGTGGTTGTGCCCTTTGTTGGAACGCCATTTGTAATGTCCGGTTGTTTAGCTCTACGTTGGAACACCAATTGTAACGTACAAACTCCTATCTGCTAATGCCCCACTTTGAGACGCCATTTGTAATGTACTACGTAACACTGTCGTTAATTGTTACCTTGTTGGGATGTTATTTGTAACATCTCACGTTGTTACTATTAATTGTACTCCACCTTATTTAAAACTGTATGCGTGGATACTAGTTTGTATATAGTAAACTTCCTTATATTTCAGAGTATAGTTAAGTATATTGTATATGATTGTAAAATTACAGTTAGTCAAACGTATAAACACTGTACATGATATACATCAAATGAACAGTATGCCCATCTATACAAACATTATGATATGACCCTCCTAAACACGCCTACTTCACTAGACGTCAAGCGGGGAAGCCGTTTGAAGAAGAATGATGCGTCTACAAAACTAGCGTCTTATTGAGCTGAGGAATGTGAACCCCGTAGTTCATACTCTCGAACCCAGACCACTCTTTGCTTTCTTTCCATCGACCAATGGGGTTAGTTTCTATGAGCGCGCAAATCCTATCTGCTAATGCCCCACTTTGAGACGCCATTTGTAATGTACTACGTAACACTGTCGTTAATTGTTACCTTGTTGGGATGTTATTTGTAACATCTCACGTTGTTACTATTAATTGTACTCCACCTTATTTAAAACTGTATGCGTGGATACTAGTTTGTATATAGTAAACTTCCTTATATTTCAGAGTATAGTTAAGTATATTGTATATGATTGTAAAATTACAGTTAGTCAAACGTATAAACACTGTACATGATATACATCAAATGAACAGTATGCCCATCTATACAAACATTATGATATGACCCTCCTAAACACGCCTACTTCACTAGACGTCAAGCGGGGAAGCCGTTTGAAGAAGAATGATGCGTCTACAAAACTAGCGTCTTATTGAGCTGAGGAATGTGAACCCCGTAGTTCATACTCTCGAACCCAGACCACTCTTTGCTTTCTTTCCATCGACCAATGGGGTTAGTTTCTATGAGCGCGCAAATTAAAAAACAGACGTGGCGTCACCCTACACCTGCTATTAAATTACTGCGTAATACAACCCGGAAACCAAACCACGCTTCTGACACGTGCAGCTAAACGAAAGAAAAAAAGAAGCATGGCTGTAGTTTAGAAAAGATTAGTTTAATTTATATTAACTGAAACGAAGAAATATTAATATATTTACTTTAAAATATGATCTCAAATATTAATAAAGACAGGAAAAATCGATATAATTACAAGTTAGGATGAATATTGTAGATGATGCTGTTGATGGAGGAATTTACTATATTGTTTTCAAAAAATATTAAAATATCGTCAAAGTATCTGCAATAAAACTTAATGTTGATATCTTTGTTAAGGCTATTGAAGATGAAAGGATCATATTTTTGTGAAAATATTTAATAAACTAAACAAGAAATGGATAGGCCCATAATCCCATTTCAAAGCAATCGTTTTGAAGGTATAATTTGTTGTTGAATTGTAAATAATTTTGATCGGTGATGGTATGAAGTACTTCGGAAACTTGATGAACATAATAGTTTGAAAAATCGTTGGAATTGAGTCGGTCTTTGGCAATGTTAATCGTTTATTGAACAGGCATATTAGTACAAAAATTAGATAGGTCCAAAGAGATGAGTTCAGAATTTTAATTTAGTGAAATCGATCTTAGTTAGTTATTGAACCATGTTGTTTAGATAATTAAATTTGTTTTCTCACTCCTAGACCCAAAAAAACTTATTATAAAATGAAATTCCACACGTCAGTTTTGTACTACACTATCAATACTTACTTTCTGGTGGCCATCCTGGACGAAATATTGAATTACTCAGTTTACTCAAGTTATACTGAGTGGCATAAAGTGGATCCGAAATATATATAATATAAGTTATTAAAAACAAAACACTTAAAATATTATGTTATTCATATCTTTAATAGAATAAATGGTACGGAACTCCGCACGAATCTTCTCGCTCTTTTGTTTGACAATGGAGATAGTTTCTCAAAATTCGTAATACATGTGAAACTAAATAATATACACTAGCAAACCCAAGCATAAATTGCACTAAACTTAGGTAAAACTTTTTTTTTTAGTCCCGGTTTTAAATTTTATAATTTTGTTTTTAAAGAATTAATGTCCTTATTTGTATGTTTGGTTCGATAAAAAATATCAATGTTGGATCCACCAGTGTCAACACTTCGTATTAAAATGTCAACTTCCGGTACATTTTTTTGACATTTTATTGGGTGTTGCAAATCTTCATGCCATTGCATTGCTAATAAATTCCTCATTTATAAATGTTGACCAATAAAAAATGTGAATATTGACTATTGAATCTAAAATGGAGATAGATAATTGTTGTACAAACATTTCTCCTAAGAGGTTTAAGGAAAAACAACATAAATATTTAGAAACTACTTATAATTAATTAATATGGTATTGGAGAATTATTGTGTTAAAACTTAAGTAGTATCTCTTTACAATTAACGCTCACAAAATTGTATTAATATATTTGCCAATATCTCAGAAACTTTTGGATTTATAAAAATATATTTCATATAAATGTTTTTTATTTTTAATAGTACTACAATTTTCTAATGATAAGTTTTTTAGTATCTCATATAGTTGCGGAGATACGGAAGTTTCTGCTTCTGTAAAGTACCCTAAAGTTCATTTTCATGGTAAAATTAAAATAGCCAGTTAATTTATAATCTTAATCAATACCTAGATACGAATTTTAATCAAAATAGTTAGAATCTATTTTGAGAAAAACAATTTTTTTCTCTTTTCTCCTTTTATTAAACTAATCTTAATCTTAAGTTTAAACAGACACACAGGCATACGTCATTGCAAATACCACTTTTTAGGAGTTGGGGGGTCTTGAAACGTCGACAGCCATCAACATTTCAGGTTAAATTTTATTTTGTGGTCGCAATACTTTTACCTTTTTATGTTAGAAAAGTTAAAAAAACATATATTTACGTATAGCTTGAAAGTTATTGGTTTTATGAAAATATGATTCTTATAAAATATTTGTATTATAAATAGATCTACATATTTGTAATGGTAAGTAATTTCATATCTCAAATAGTTTAGGAGATATTTAAAAATAAGATAATTTACGCATCAGACCGGAGACCTTAAAGTAATTTTGCCGAAATATTGAGATAAGCAATTTTGTTTGAAATATTTATAAATGTTTAAAAATGAAATTTAATCATAATCGTTACAGCCTATTTTGAGAAAATCGACCATTTCTCCTTTTGCCCTTCAGGACACTACCCTCAACTTTAGGGTTAGATAACCAATTCAAAAAAAAACCTCGGGGCAACCCCATGAAAACCCTAGATACCAAGTTTTACCCCGATTAGTAAAATAGTTTAGGCTCTAGTCGGAGTTACAGACAGACTAACGGAAAGTCAAAAACTACTTTTTTGGATTCGGTGGAGGTCGGGGGGTGGGGGTCATGAAACGTCAAGATTCATAAAAATCTTGAGATCGATTTTTTTGGCAATCACTATACTTTTTCTACCTGTAAGATAGTGATAAAGTAAAAAGGTTATCCGAATATTAGACTATTGGCACTCTGACTATAAAATCCCAATAGCATTCATAAATTCGTCTATTAATTTAAGGTGCGGTAGAAGGAAGCGCAAGTATTTTTACAGTTTTTATAGCATTACATTTTGTTGGCCAAAATAAATAAAATATTTCTCCAGTAGCAACATAGAGCTTATTTTTCTGCACATTCTAATATCAACAGATCTTGAATATCTGTCAAGGATGTCCTGGAATTTTGTCAAAACTTTTTCTCTTTATTTAAAAAGTGTTGACAAAGTTCCAGGACACCTTCGACAGATATTCAAGATCTGTTGATATTAGCAACTGCACAAAATCTAACTCTATGTTGCTACTGGAGAAATATTTTATTTATTTTGGCCAAAAAAATGTAATGCTATAAAAACAATAGAATTACTCGCGGTCCCGTCTGCCCCACCTAAATGATGCGTGACAAAGCGAAACGTGCATTTAGCTACAGAAGAGCTCCCCAAATGGAGAACCTTAAGGTCATTAACTAGTATAGTTATTTTAGGATCACTGGGGAATAGACTGCTTACTTTAAATAACTTTAACTGTTCAGTACTTAGAGCAGCTTTAGCAGAGTTAAAGTTGGTTGTACATTTGCTGAGATTACTCTCTTCACTGTTATGTTTACGTGACGCTGTAAGCAATGAAGTCCACAGTCCACACTGGTGCTCGTGTGTGCAGGAAGGAAATATTACGTCACAGCGAGCTTGCCGCTAAGTAAATTGCTTGTTAATCGAGAACTTACTTTTAATAGCTATACAGACATGTAGTTAATATTTATATAGTGATCCTTTAATAGTTCTACTTCCTCACCCGCACCAGAGAGCCCGGGGATAAAGGCGTCAGTCTCACATTGTCTGGTTCGTCATCGATGGAATGGCTGGGTTTCGATTCCCGTTAGATGTATCGATAGTGTATTTACCTAATGGTTTCACACACCCCCGACCCGTAAATGTGAATACACTTATTCTAAATCGTACCATACTCCTCACTTCTCCAACAGCGTGGATGTGTGAAGGTCAAACTACCTTGAGTATCCCGACCATGATTCAAACCCCAACCCCTTTAACCCAATAAACCAGAATAGTAAAGCCTGCCACTATTTGCGCTGGTATAAAGTTAAACGAGTTGTTTACGCCCTTCCAGTTGATTCTACATATCTCGGTGAGGTAAACAAATGTAAACTGTATGTTCCTAAATCCCCTCACCAACAGACCCAAACAAACAAGCCACGTATTATGTTATCTTTCACTTTGGCGGTTGTGGGGGAGGGGGGACAGTCTCGGTAAGGGAGCTCCCCCCAACTTGTAATCAGCACAGGGATCCGAATTCATAGCATTCCTTGCAGCTAGGAACAAAGCCGAGGAATTCCTACTTACACACCACGTTGACCAATATTTTACATGTACTACCTTCTCAACTCTTTGATTGGATAATGTACAGCCATTTACATTTAAATGGGGGAGACCAAATACTCCTAAACACAAATATACGTAGAAACAATTTAACGATTATTTATTTAACAGAATTATATAAACACAATAGCTGATAGGAGGGTAGCAATAGACTAACTAAAAAGTATTATAGATTAACCTAAAGCCTTAATATACACATCAAGACTTGAGAAGCAAGATCTTATACAATAATACTATGAAACATCCTCACAGAAACGAGTTTAAAGAACAAAAAAGTAAAAATAAATAGTATATTCCTTTTCTCGGCAAGTAATTATAAAATACTTCAATGGTCTAAATATACAAAATGTTACCCTTAAGTTGTTAAGTACCGTAAATATATTTAACACTTTACTTTATGACCTTAATGGAAATATCTTAAAAATAAATTAATATAAACAACTTTAGTATACAATAGTTAACATTTTAAGAATCCAAATAATTCTTTCATAAGGAAAATTTGACAGTAAAAACCAAAAAGTATACTCGAGTAATCATTATACATTGACTAACTTTCGATTTAACAATTAAATATTCTAACAAATAATTACTACCAGAAAGACCAAGAAAGATGACAATTCATAAATAATCAGGAAAGAGCGAAATCAAAATTTTAAAATAATTTTAAAGTTCAAATGTTTAAGAAAATTGCCAAATGAGCCACAAACGGGAATTTATTTAGTCATCTCTCAAAGATTATGGCAAAGAATTAAATCACAATGTTTTCACATCGTGAGGTAATTGATAAGTCGTCTGTTACTATCCGATGTTGAGCCAAGAAGTCACGATTGCACAGTCGCAGTTGCATTTTGGCATGCTTTAATGCTCTCTGAAGGAGAGCACGAGAGCAAGTTATAGCACGTACCGATCAATTGGTCACACCATGTTATTGGTGGAGATTAAACACAGGATGTCGCATTTAACTAATATTCTGAAACAAGAAAAAAAAAAGATTGATTTTAGTCGCGAGACAAATAAAGAGTTAAACCGAATAGGGTTTTTTAGAGATGCATGCGGAGACACTACTCTATGTGGGGGGCGGAGGGGCTGGGGGATAGCTTCTCACTGACCGCTGTTTTCCACATCTCACTTATCCAAAAAATCTTTGGGACGATGGTGTCACACACAAGTGTTGATGACGTAGTTACCAAGCCCCTGAATAACAATATTTGTGCAACGTGAAGCCTATCGTAGAAGGAAGTGGTCCTCGATTGTGGGCATCCTCAAATCCCTATGTAGAGTCTCATTACGAATGTAACAGGGTGCGCCCCAAATAATCCTCAGACACCAGTTCTGGAATGCCTGCATCTTCCTCATATACATATCCACCAGGTGACCCCAAGCGGTACACGCATAATCAAGAATTAGTCTGAGCAACTGCTTGTAGAGTGTCAGGCGGTTCTTAGTAGACAGGGTGCTACGCCTGTGGGCCTAAGCACCCAAGCTTTTGTCTCACCTTGGTAATTCGTTCAGTAACGTGCAGTCTCCGGGTCAGTTTTGTGTCCATCCTATGCTCCAGGTACTTTGCACTGTCCTCCCATCTGATTTATTCCCCAAACAATCAGAGTGGAGCCGGCATTTAGTATATTCTCTTCCATGTGAAGATCAGTGCTGTGCTCTTCTCCATGTTGATACTCGTCCTCCAGGGGGTCAGCCACCACTCCAACTGCGTCAGTTGCGTCTGTAGTCACCTCTTCACCATTTGCCCTCGACACGACTCTGCTACTAGAGCCATGTCGTCCACATACAGTGCCAGCTTGGTGTATGGAGATTTGGGTATGTCGTTCACATACAGACTGAAGAGAACAGGACCCACGAGGGGTCCCTGAAGAACTCGAGCCTGGATGCGTCTGACTTAAGAAGTGGTTTTCCAAAAGGTAGTGGAGAAGGTTAGGTGGGATAGATAAGATTGTACAACCTTAACTAGGTTTATGAAAATGAGCTTGAAAAGGAAACCTTCTTGCCAAATATGGTCTAAGTCCTTTGCCTCGTCGAGAAATACAGCACTAGTTGGCCTGTTGATGTTGAAGTTTATCGTGACCTTATTCACGAGTCGGATGAGTTTGTGAGACGTCTCGTGTCCCACCCAAAATCCGAACTGCTCGTCCACTAAAATCCCCACCTCACGATCATGTTGGGTTAGTCTCGTCAGTATAAATTTCTCAAACAACTTACCCAAACAGTAGAGTAATCTGATCAGTCGATAAGATGAGGTTAGGTCCGGGTCCTTACAATTTTTATGAAAGTAGAGGACGTTGGCGTGCTTCCAGAGCTTAGGAAAGTGACTCAGGAGCAGAATGGCACTGAATAACTCCACGAGAAAGTTAACTGCCTCCAAGGGAAGCTTAATGAGGACAGCGTTAATGATATTCTCCGGTCCGGGGGCTTTGTTTAATCTTAGAGGGGCTAACGCCCACAACATTTCTGTCCCCTCCGTGGGTTCTGGTTTGTCTCAGGGTATATACGAGACCGTACCAATGATCTGAGCCACGTGCGCCATATGCACTGGGTCTGACGAGTCGTCAGTCGCTACAAATTGCGCTTATGGGTACTCAGTGAGAGCGTCGGTCTTCTCCTGGTCGGAGTTGGTCTCCCCGTTCTGATGATGACAGTCTAAACACAATCTTTTATAAATTAACTTCCCAAAGTAGTCTTTGATTCTGCACAATTAGAAGAAGAAGGAGACTAGCATGCTCTGATGCTCCCTGAACACGAGAGCAAATTCCAACACGTACCGACCAATTGGTCACACCGTGTGGTTTTCAGAAATCAATACAAACGGATTGTCAAATTTCGCGAAGGTTCTGAAACAAATGGAATATATTATTATTATTTGGGNTGCCAAGACTATACTAGAATCAAAAAATCAAGACTCCTTGGTGTCCGTGAAACCAGGTTTATTGAGAACCAGAACTTTGTAAATAATTTAATCGAGCTTCTTCCTACGACAGTTACAAATGTTTAAGAACTCTACAAAATGGACCGGTCATTTTCAACCACTCCATTGAAATCTCTGCCTGCCATGGAGAAAGGAAGTTTCATAAAAGTAGTGCTAATTTGTGAATACTTTTTCAGCCTCACTTTACCACGTTCAGCATACCTTCAAAATCCTCAGAACGTACTTGCTTCTGCGGTTAAGTTCAGGGAAGATATTCTGCTTACGCTAAAATATCTCCACACTAGCGACAGAGATAATAGTGAGTTTAATAAGATCTTCCAGAAAGCTATAGCTATTGCTGGGACAACTTTAGAAACTCAGATTGATGTCCCAAGGCAAGCAAAGAAACCAACAGAAAGGAACAACTATCTCCATGACTCTCCTGAGGATTACTATCGGTAGATGGACTCATTGTGAATCTCAAACGAAGATTCAACCAAAATAAAGAGTTTTTGTTTACCATTGAGTTGGTGCTTCCCAAAAACTGTAAGCCAAGCCATGTAGAGAACATCAAAAGACTGAAGGTTTACTACGAACAAAGGGTTTCTCAAACAGCACTTGAAGAAGATTACCTCTTGTGGTGCCAAAATGGAATCCCATAGAGATCTGCCATGCCATTTCTAATTATGTCTATTTTAGATAATTGCGATAAGCATTTCTACTAAAATATTCTACATTTACTGTGTGTTAGCATGCTTGCCAGTATCTACATGTGAAACTGAGATACCGTTATTGGCCCTCAAATTAATAAAGACGTATTTAAAGAATAGAATGGGTAACGAACTATTAACTGGCTCAGCACTAATGTGTGTACATTATCCGGTACCTTTTAAAGCAGAGGATGTATTAGGTGTTGTGGCATGAAAAGAAGGCTATCATTGGTAAAAAAAAGGTTTTTTCTTACACTTTTAAAGTATCGTTCTTAAGTAACACAAAAATACGCCATAATTTCTAATTGATTTCATAAAAAAATATTGTCCTATTTATTATTACAATCAATTGAGATATTGGTAGCGTTTTCAAGGGTGTATGTGTTAATGATGAAATTTAAAAAAGTCTACATATAAAATACTCTCGGCGTACACCAGTATTAAGAACATTTGATTTTTAAAATATTACTTGGCAAAAAAGCAAATTCATTTATAAAAATGTAAGATAATGGACCCCTCCATAACAAAATCGTGGCTATGTGCCTGGTACTATCAAAGCCAGGGCATGGCTGAGAGGGGAGATATTGATCAGCTTGTAGGATACGAGTTTCCTATTTCGTAAAATAACATATTAGTGTATATATAAAACCTAATAATACCGTCGAACCAGGCCCAGAGCTATACTCAAATATTGGGGGGGGGGAGGGGTAGTTGGTGTGTATCTATCTGTAAATGGGGAGTTCGAGGATGGGAAGATTTGGAGGAAAAGGGTGGTTACTTGGTTGGGGGGTTCTGGGTTGGGGGAAGAGGGTTAATGTATTGAAGCTATTTATTATTTCTGTATTTTTCTCCCACTAGGATTTATAGGGACATTTTTTTTTATAAAACTAAGTACTAGCCGTCAATGTCTGGCGTTGACCGTCTAAAAAACCAATCACAACTATACTAAACCATACTAGAAACCTTTTAACATCACAAACGTGTGGTCACGAGGTTTAAGTCTTCTGACTCGTAATATAATAGGTAATGTTTAAAGAAATAGCAGCGTTGATGTCTTACCTTTCTTCAAACGTGTATGTGAAATTTAGGCTTTTTAGTTGTATTTGTTTTGAAGCTATTCACGCCTACGCAGTCCAAGACGTCAGACCTGATATTATATAAAACTAAACAATAAAAACCCGAGATGAACTTTTGCCAGAATCCTTAAGTAAATATATCAAGTTTCAGGTTGTCATGTTACTTGGTTCTGGAGAAACTAACACAGGTGATCACGTAGCTTGATACGTCAGTCTCGCAATAGATGTCAAAATTATAATAATAACCACACACCCAAGTGCACACCCTCAGGTCCCCTTAATACGCATGACAGGTCTCAATTTTTCAGGTTTCTTAGTTTTGTAATTTTCGCCTTTATAGACACACAAGCAAACCTACATTTACACACCCTATTTTATTTAGATGATGATGATGATGATTGTGGTAGTTTATACCCGTATAGTAAGGCTGGCTTTGTAATAATAGCCTATTATTTCGACACATCTTCAGTGCTCTATTATCAGTTAGTTCTAGTTCACGTGTTTAAAGCTTTCACAAAAACTATTTGCATACTTACCCCCTCCCCCTTTTACCCTTTTAACTGGGCCGCAACACTGTGGCCGTGGATATAACCCCCTAGCCCTGGATCAATCCGTTTAAACTGCCTGTTAAATCATTATATGTACAGTATTAATTGTTTAAATATCTACTGGTAGACTTTTTAGGGTGATTTGCACGCTTGACTCTGGTCTGAGAGATATAAATTTAAATTGTTCTTGGTCCCGGCTGGATGCACTGGGGTAACAGACAATATTTACACAGGGCCGGATCCACCACTAGGCCCGCTAGCCCCGGGCCTAGGGGGCAACTCTCGGGGGGGCGTTACTCTCAAGGCGAATGCTAAGGCACTTCCGTCACATTTAAATGTCACATTTAAAAAATAATAATTTAATAAACAGGTCTACATAGAAATAAGGCATCGAATAGGGTATATTTAACGAATTGACACATACATTTTTGGTCTTTAATATCTGTCATTGACCCTTTGAAGGTATTTGGTTACGTAAGATAAAAAAGAAGCTTAGCGCTTGACCGATACTGCCAGTTCTCCTACAACATTATTTTTGCTAATGCCTTATGATCCACCCTTCATCAGAGAGGTGGATCAGTGTGCAAATAGTATACTAAATAGACCAACAGCTGATCGCCCTAACTAAGGTACTAAGCATTGTCAAATACCTAAAACGACGTAAAGCTTTGGTACCAGATACGGTTCAAGCAATAGTCATTCAACATCCCCCCCTCACAGATGCTCTGACTTAGTACATAGACACAATAATGTTGATAGAACACTTCCCTGGCCAATGGAAGGAAGCAAATGTCCTAGCCATACACAAACCAGGTAAAGACTCTAAGTAGCCATCATGATTTGATAGGACAATATGACCTTGAACACACTCATATTGAGCTAGTATTGTGATGAGTTGTTATCGCAAACTTTGTAAACATCCTTATATTCAACATATAGACCGTATTTGTGTATGAAGGGTAATATCTGAGTATGAACAAGCTATAGTCGGTTTTCGGTATGAATGTATAAGTGGTGTTGGAACCCCGCTTCCGCTCAAAACCCTATCATACCACCCGCCCCAAAACCTTCCCGCCACGTCTGGCATGTTGATTAGACTTCCAACTCCCTCCCGATAACGGTTAAAAACACTTTCCCTCTTCCGCTAACGGGTCAATGCCCATGCCTGTAAACATCCTAAACTTCCCCCGAACCGAGCCTCAAGACATACAGCGTGCTTTAGATTTAAATCGTTTACAATCCAAATAATAGATTGACTTTGGAAGGAAAACGTTACCGAAACTGCCCAGAGCGAGTATGTAGTCGTTGGGCGTTTCACCTATGATTTTAACATTTGAATAATTGTTGTACATTGTTAAATCCTCAAGATTTACGGGCTCTTCGGACTCTACCTCCTCCGGTAGTGGTGGGCACGCAGGTGACTCTACTGACTGGTAGGTAGACGACTCTGGTGGCGGGTACTCGGACGACTCTGATGCCTGGTAGGTAGACGTCTCTGGTGGTGGGTACTCGAGTTCTCTGGGGGCGGGTATGCCTGTGACTCTGGGAGTGGAGGCGGTGGCATCGTGAAGGACGGTGGCGAGTGGTGTGAAGCTTGGAAGGGTGGTGGTGGCGGCCATGGCAACACAGCCATAACGTCCCCTTTGTGGAAATCACACACTGCGCACGTCTATCACACATGTAAGTTTCCTCAATTCTCACGTATGGTAGTACTTCCATCATTCTTATCGTGTGATAGGTAGAGTCGCAAAACTCGATTTAGCCTCGCACCTCTACTTTGTAAATTACATGTCTATCTCTCACCGCCCCACTGTGAACATTCTCTACAGTCGTATAGGCACGCCCCTCAATCGTATGACCCACAAAAATTACATTAATATAGCCGGATCTAAGCATGGTGAGCGTACCTGAGAGCTAAACGTTCTGTTGGGTCCACGATGCACATGTATTAACTGCCCCGCTGCCCAGTGTTGTTGTAGTTAACTGCACCGTCTCTTAAACGCGTTAAAGTTCACAATGGTAGGTGAACCGGGTTTTACTCTGGCGCAGGTAAATACCAGTTTTTCTTTATTACGCTCACACACGTCTTTATCTGTTAGAATATCAAAACGACAGGGTAAAAATACACAAAACTCACCGTCTAGATAGGCTATTAGACGTCTCCCGAACTTTTTATTGGCCACTTTTATTTTATCCACCGAGTACTTTTGATCTACGGTTAGATCACACAATTTTACGGTCTGCACGGCGTCGACAATATTTACCAGCTGCTTTAACTTGTCCTTCTTGAACCGTTCTACAAACGCTTATAAATAGACAAGAAAGTGGGCGCCCCTCTCTATAGCGACCCCTTCCCTCGTTCGACGTCACATGGTACGAGAAGAAGAACAGGGTCACGATCTATTCTTGCCTCGAATTTTCTTGTCTGCCCGCTAAACCGGTGCCAGGGAAAACCCGTTGCCCGGGTCAATGACCTCAATATCTATTCTTGTATCAACTCGACTTGTCGGGCCGACATACTGGCGCCAGGGAAACTGATTGAGCCCCCGCAATTTATTCGGGCAGACCCGAATTGCGCCAGTTATTAAGGGATTAAAAACTGTTTACTAATACCGGACCCGAATTGCGCCAAGTCAAGTTCAGGTAGTCGGTGAGGGAGGTGGGGGGGATGATACAAACAAAAACCATCGCAAACAAGCTCTCGCTACGTCATGTCTTTCCTCTCCTTAGTAAAGGAATGTAAAAACACCCTAAGTGCCCCAAAAAGACTTGTAAAATTAGTATTGACATCCGTCTGTCCAATACTTATTAATTGTCTCGACAACAGTCACTGTCCCGGTGTATTTTTTTTCGGGTTTTGTGTGAACTGTGATAATATTAGCGAGAATCATTGATATGGAAAGGATTTATAGTGAAAAAGGGAAAGTTCTAATTGTCTATTATAATTATACGTATCGACATGTGAATCAATTAAAGTTGACGAGGTAAGAGAGGTGGAGATGCACTTAAAAGGACTGCAAGACTAAAATATTTACTCTTGATGGCGGAAATATTTTCTCGTGGACTGAAAATGAACACAACCACGAACCACTACTAGATCAAGAGTTGAACAGAAGATCCATTATCAACGCAGTTAGAGCAAAGCTGAAGAGATTGAAGTAAGGCCTAGAGATGGGCGATATATCACCGACTGTGATTTTTTCACCGATACCATTTGATCACTGATACTCCCAGTTACTCGATCCCGAAAGTATCGGTGATTGAGATATCAGTGATACTCGCAATACTCGAAATACTCGAAATACTCACAATACTCGAAATACTCACAATACTCACAATACTCGAAATACTCGCAATACTCGAGCTACGGAGCTAGTATTGCTTCTTTTTCTAGACACTCGAATAAATACTCGCTTCACGGCCTTTGTTATTCTTTTATTTTTTATTTTCTACCAACTAATTGAGAATCGACCTTATTGACTGGCATGTTTTACGTGTTATTTCTATTTAAAACACTTGATCTCTTAGAGCTCATTTATCAAAAACAGTATAAGATTGCTACGTAAAAATGACTTTAATAGTTTAAATGTTTCCTTCACATGCATTTTCAATACAAAACATTTGTTGTTAAGAGCAAAATACAAAAGCAAGCTTAGCTTACTAAGCAAATCACATTTCGGATTCTTTTTAAAAGTAGGCTACGAAAAAAAATCATTTCTTTTTTTCGGTGATCCTATCCCCAAAATCGTAAATAATGAATTAAAATAAGTAACAAAATAGAAAAAATAGAAATAAACCTTAATATATTATTTACAATGCGTTGATGATCCTCATCATCCTATAGTCTAATCTAAAGTGTGTTTATATAATAATTGATTAAATATTTTCTAGCATCTTATAGGTTTATTTGCTTCTAATAGATGTATAGCTCATCTACTATTATATGTACGGTATTTAAAATAAAATAACACTACAATAATATAATATATGACCTGCTTTCCAAACGTTTTCTAAACAAATCACCATTATGTTATGTTCATTTTTAATCTCACATAAATTTTAATTGTAGTGAAATAGATCACTAAATAAATTACACAATTACAAGAGTTTCTCATAGTACGTAAAATAAGTTAATATTGGTATTCAAGTTTAACATAATGTTTGTTGGACCACTAATTTTGCCCAAATTACATAACATTTCACTATAAAATACTAAATAACATATTTTATTTCTCTATTTTTCAATTGTATTAAACTTCTTAAAACGCATACTTTTGTATTGACTGTACATTAGTCATGCAACACGAAACCCGGAGATTAGGTAGCTGTATGTCAATAATGTCAATGTCAGTGCCGACTGCTGAGTGCCGACAGAAAGAGCTTATGTTAAGTCTTTAAGTATCGAATTCCATTGCAAGCCGCCAAACTTCCAAGTAATTAGTTCTCCTTTCAAGTTCCAACCGACAACCGAATATCATGGGATTATTCGAGTAAATAGTAAATACCCAGTACTCAGAAATACTCCATACTCCTACTCGATACTCGATACTCGATTGTACGCGCCTACTCGGACAGCAGCTAAATACTAACAGTGAAAAATCACTGGTATTTAAATCACCGATATTTTAAAATCACAGTCACTGTATTCACTGATATCGTAAAATAACTGTTTTTCCCATCTCTAGTAAGGCCTTAAAGGTGATCCACACAGAGGTACAGACACAGAAAAAAACTATAAAAACATTGATCCGCAAGGACGTTAAATGTATCAGGAATAACATCAACTACACTAAACTAAAAAAACTGCCAAAGTTGCCTAAATCTTAAGAAGAAATTCAATTTGCCATAGATTGAATTGAAATAAAATCTATTCAAGACGAACACTATTTGTTGAGAAACGAAAAAGAGAAGGGTATCGTGATATTTTCTTGTGACTCGAATCTTGAGTATTTGTGCCAGAATAAATTTGTGTTAATGGATGTAACCTCTAAATACGCACCGAAACATTTTCTTCGGCTTTTTACTGTACATGGGTATTTCGAAGGGTCATAAATACCTCTAGTCTTTTGACTACTTAAAAACAAGAAAAAGCAGAGATACACTGATGCTATGAGAATCCTAAAGGAGGAGTGAGAGAAGAGACTTCACCTTCAACCTTTATACATTGTGATTGATTTCTAGCAAGCGATTCACGAGTGCATCGTGTCGACTTTTCAACAAACTGGTATAATGAGCTTTCGATTTAATTTAGCGCAAGCATGGTAGGCAAAAAAAAATATTTTACAACTTTACATAAATAATGTTATATAGTTTGTGACTTGATTATTATATTTTTCACGGTTGAAGATTTTTTAGAACTGCGTTTTACTATCTGTTCGAGTTATAGGCCTCCTTATTTAACTAATTATGCTAATAGGCTTTGGTATGAGATAGGTAGAATGCAGAGAAAGTTAATCCGAATTTGCATGTAGTGAGAGTGGAAAAACAATTAGGAAAAACCCCCTTCAGTTCACTCGACCAGGATTCGATCTCCAATCTCCAAATCATCGGCTTGAATGCTTTTATTCAAAGTGTATATCTGGAGAGTTTTTTCCAAATGATTAATAGAACTGTATAATCGATCTTCAGAAAATAATTGAACTATGGGCAGTTTACTAATGATTAACTTGAAAATAATTTAAAATTTCTCAAAAATATCTTTAACAATTTTGATTTAAACATAGGCTACATTTTGGGTGTATTTAAGATGACAATTAATACTTTTTATTTGGTTTAGGGGGAAAAGTTCCTTTAAGGGTAGTAGATGACTAGTTTTCAAAAACTCAAAATATTTTGAAGATATTTTTAACGATTTTTTTAAATCGGCGTGTATTTATAATGAATAACATTGTGAGGGGCCTACTTAGTTTTGGGTAATACAAACTATTTCAAGGATAGATTTTTACCCCCTTGGGTGGCCGGACGGTCTAAGGCGCAACTCTCGCACTAGACTGGTCCTCTAGACTGGGGAGGTTGGGGTTCGAACCCAGCCGGGTGCACTGAAGTGGTTTTATCCTAAATGGTTTCACACTTTTTCCACCCAAATACGGATGCACTTCCTATAATTTCAACCTTCCCAATCCCTAACCCATTAAAGTAATTAGTACATAGGCTATAGCACGAACGGACAGTAAGACGTGATGCTAAAAAAAGATAGTTTTTGGTGACTAGTTTTCAAAAACCATTAGAAACTTGTGCGCTTAGTAAAATAAAACAAACATATGGTAAACAAATTTTATAATATTAGCCAAATAAAATGATTTATTATTTGGTTTTAACACAGAGATCCATATAAGTGTAATTATCAAATCGTCGAATGATATTGTCTCAGCTGACCCATCAATTAAAAAGTGAATATACGCTATGATAAAGGATCTGCGATGTTGTCATAGGCCTACTTTTTATTTGTTATTCTTGGCCATTTTAAACATATGCCGGCCAAAAAAAAGTGAAATTTTTCCTGTCTGTGTGGGTGTCATCACATTTTTGTACATATGATTACGGCCACATTTTTTTAGCTACGGTCACTGATAGGCTATTTTGTAAAATATATTTATGATCTGTATTAAATCAGACTATGATTCAAAGAATACTACATTCCTATTTTCCTCCCTGCTGGCTTTTAATATTTTTATCATTAACATCCACTATGATTCCTTTAGGTGGAGAAAGATTCAAAAACTCGGTTTGTCTGCCACGTACAAAGACGAAAACTTGGATGGAGGGAAATGGCTCCACTATTGTTTTGGGCTCACTTACTTGAGGCCCGAAGAAGTAGAAGACGCTTTCTGCGATCTGATCAGCATCCAGCCATTTGATACAAAACTGACGAGCTTCGCAGATTACCTAGCTGAAACATATATAGATTAGATGGAGCAAGTAACATTCTCGCCACGCATTTGGGAAGCTGACTCATCGGACTTATGGAGGTCAACAAATGCGTGCGAGAGCTTCCATTCTAGATTTAATTTATCATGTGCTTCTCCACACCCAAACATTTTTTTCTTCGTACAAAATTTAAAATCGGTCCAAACTGACACGTACATTCGAATCAACAGTGTAAGAGAAGTTAATGTTCAAAAGACGGATAAATAGTCTAAGTTGAAACAATCATTCATTGAAAAAAAAATTAAACAGTTTAGGAATGGAGAAATAAACATATTAAGCTTAGTGAAGTATGTGTCCTTCCAAAACTCCTTTGTATGACTTGTTTATAATATGTTTGTTATACTATTATTTAGCATACATATAGCTATTATTGACAATGTTTTAAAAACGGAAATTTTACTTTGATATAATATTGTTTGATTTTGAACTAAATGTAACATTACGATGTATAATGTTCCAATGGGACCACACCCACTACGGACGTTAATGGATGTATCGCATCAATTCATACTACCCGCCCCAATAAAATCAATTAAACTTAGGATCCCTACAATAGTATTGTTCGCTGTTGTAGTTCTTGTAGGCTAAGAAGACATAATATAACCATGCTGGACAATATGTTTCACTACTCAATCCAAACCAATGTAAAATATATTATATCCACGTACTTACCATTTGAATATGCTGTCTTTAGAAACCTGCTAGGCTGGACGAATCACGGTAAACCAAGACCGGCGAATGGTGCAGGAAAAGCCGGTGTATCTACAAACGCGTCCCGGCACTTCAACTGTACTAGCGTGTAATGAGCCATGAACTATCTACTTCGAATAGAAGACAGCTATGTTTCCGACCTCTGGCGGATACTAGAGGAACTTCCTTCGAAACATCGTATGATTGGAGATATTCACTAATATTCCAATGGAGCAAGAACAACTTTCATCGACATCCACATGGCTTTTTGCAGGCATCATGACGTCACCGCGTGTGTTTGTGTATCCCCATAATAACAATGAAATCCCTATATAATGGCTATGCAAGTATGCAAATACTGACTATTCTACGATCGACGATCAACGACAGATCATTGTCATGGAGCTGGGCAATGGCTGGAGAAAGACTTGTAAATGTATCAAACTCGTCGCTTAGACGAGTGGAGTTATGAACTCTATCTTCATTATTATCTATAATCTTCTAACATAAAATATTCTGTTTCTAAATTTAACATATTTATTATTTAATCGTCTATTTAAATTAAAATACTATATCTTAAAAATGTCGCCGCTCGGGTGCTGGACGTGTACTTTTGAATTTATTCTCGTTTTTTTAAAGTAACTTTTCGTATTTGAATTTATGGTTAGAATTAACGTAACGTAACTTTTTTGGAATTTGAATTAGGAAAACTTTAATCTTTTGTAACGTAAGTTCCTTTTGAACAGCTCAGTTTAGTTTATTTATTTCGGGAACTGTGTGTCCCATATTCTCTGTCAGATCGCGTAGTCCCGTGGGAGTTTGGCTTATGTCTGGTAGTCGAACCCTCACGTTTTGTAAACTCTGTAATGTAGTCGTCAACATTTAATTTTCTTTATATATAAGATATCGTTTTCTGTGCATTACGAAACCTCTGGAACCATATCAAGGTGCCCATTAGGCCTTAATAATTTTTGTATCGCATATAAATAAATACCCTGTAGTATTGTCTCATATAGACTGGTCTATCAATATTGTGATGGATATCATGTTTCCTTTTGTATAAATACTTGCACAACTTGAATTTGTAAAGTTGTTTACTTCGAGTATGATTTCCAACAGAACTCATTATGATATAATGAGACCATTTATTGTCATCTGCGCTCTTGTCATTAATTGAATAAAACTACTCTTTGTTGAATTTACATATTTTTACAATTTCCATTTTTATGTATGTTAGTTTCTATCCTCTCCCTTTATTACCTTTTAATGGTCGGGGTAATAACGAGTAGTAGAGAGGGTGTAACATAAATATAGTTAACTAAGTTATATTTTTTTGACTTGTGTCCTTTTTACCGCCAGACATAGCATTAATATTTGTTTATGTTCAGAGTTGGCGCAATTCGGGTCCTGTCTTGGGAAGGTGGGTATTGGTGCAATTCGGGTCCGGTCTGGGGGGCACTTTTAAGCTCTTGGATAAATTCGGGTCCGAGCTAAGAGAATTTGCGCAATTTGGGTGAGCACATCTATTATTGTCGTGATTTGTCTTGTTGACCCGCCAGACCGGCGCCAGGGTTGCGACATATACCTCTAAGGAGGAGGGGGTCTCAAGGTAGGGGGAACCATTTATCACACTCTACCCCCGACAGCCATAGCACGAGGTTCGTGCTGGGCAGACCAGTAGAGTCTTGTGATGGGGGAGCCAATGTTCATCCTAAATAAATTTTGGGTAATTCACCTATAATTTATTTTGTTAAATATATATTAGAAACTCACTGTTCTAGGGTTTTAAGTTATTCTTTTACATTATCAATAATGCAGTTTATTTATTTATCTAAAATAAAATAAGTGTAGTTTATTGGCGTCAATAGATAGAAAGCTTGATTTTAACAGGAAAATCTATATGGAAGTGTTTTTCATAATAAATAAGAATCTCAGGTTTTAATCCTGTGTCAACCAGTTGGCGTTGTATCCTGAACATGTAGACATGTCCACTTTCCTTGGGTGTACGAGATTGAGTGCTTGCTAACTGTTCTTCACAAAGGGGTTCTGAATGAAACTGTAAGTATGTCACTATCTATTCCTGTCAATACAAGGCAACAACTCCTCAATGTGTAGAGGTTAATGACTGGTTCATTACCACCAGACCGGGGATGAACAACACGGTAATGACTGGCTCTGTGGGAAGGATTCCCGTGTCCAACAAGTGAATGACCGGCAGTCAGAGGAGGGAAGTGAGAGGGGAGGGTGACACATACCTCTAAGGAGGGAGGGAGGGGTCTCAATGCAAGGGTAACCATTCATCACACTCTAGTCCCGACAGCCATAGCGCTAGGTTCGTGCTGCTTGTTCCATGACAGTTCATTGTGGGGGAAGAACCCATGTTCATTCTAGGCCTGTAAGCCGTAGCATAAGCTTCGTGCCAAGCCTTCCTGCCGAGACGTCAAGGACTGTATGCCCATAAATAAATAAACTACAATGCCCTAATCAATGAAGAAAAGCTCCAATATCTCTATCCTACCAATTAATTAATTAACAATAATCAATTAACTATCATCAAGAACCAACATGTCCGGGGTTGGTAGGCGAAGGGGTTGTAGGGGGAGGGGGCTGTAGAGGAAGGTTGTCGGGAGGAAGTGTGAGGACATTTCTAAGAGGGTAGGAGGATGGGGTAATAACGCTAAATCAAACGGATGGGGAACATCACAATACTATCTCGCGGTGTGACGTAGTGTGATGAGAAATCGCCCTAGCTACTGACAACATATAAAATAAGTATAAAGAACAACTAAAAGCTCGTTTCGGTGGCTTCATGGTCTAAGGAGTCACTCTTACAATATACAAGGGCAGTGGTTTTAAAAAGGTGGTACGCAAGCAGAGAAACAATACTAACATTTCCCCCTCAATTTAAGGATCTTATTTGTTGTCGGACTCTCAACCACGCAATCCTGAGCATACTCGTAATTACGCTTTCACTTAACATGAAATAGCCTATCTACAGTGACGTAATCTCAGCCAATAGGAATCAAGGAAAATTAACGATTGGGTAAAATAATAGAAATACCAGACAGCAAATCATAGATGGCGCTTCATTAAAATAATAATCCCAAATAACAAACTAACCAATGATAGTCCTCATTAAACGGCTGTGATAACAGTAAAAAATAAATTCCTTAATAAAATGGATCATGACCCAAATTTGAACTTAAAATTAAGTACAACTAAACCCGACACCTCCCCGCTCGTTTCAAACATGCAGCACCATCCTTCTCACAGAATTTTTAGATTTCTAACAATATTGCAAAGTTTTTTTTTATAAATAAATAAGATACTTTTAAAAACAGTTGTAAATATTGACTGCTTTATCATTCCGAGACATGGCTCTATCCTAATGACATTTTTAATAGTTCAGTGGTACGTGACTGATCCGTAATGCACCTGAGTGGTACGCGAAAAAAAAAAGAAGCTAGAGGACCATTGTTCTAGGGAATCGGTTCTGGGAGGTCAGTGTCAAGCCCTGTCTACGCCATATAGTCCTTGAATACTTAGATATGAAAATCACGTCCACACAATCTGTATCTGTAATCATGTGACCGTGCCAATCAATCATAAAGTTGGAAACAAAACAACGTCCAATTAAACTCTTCAAAATATTTGTTTCAAACTGGGTGAAAGCAAGCAGAAGTAATTTGTAAGGCAGACGATATCACAGCTGAACAATAATTAATAACAAAAGTAACTACACAACATATTACGATAAAACGTCAAGGATGGGTTACATTTGAATGATAGGTTTAGTGCAGTCACAAAGTAATAGTATATTCAAAAAATGAACTAGTTAGTGTAATTGCTATGATAATGCCATTGGTGCTTTCATTTCGATGCGTGCGCACATATTTATTTTGCTGTGATTAGTAGTCCTGAGCAGTCCGTATCTACTAGTCCTTAGAAAGTTAAAGTTGAGTCAACCCCTACGGAGTGGCAAGGACCAAGTACAAAGACTGTAGACAGTGAAATCCAATGGTTAC